>JAPPVO010005800.1:0-10721 GCA_030407325.1 Camellia japonica | reverse complement strand
CCCCCCTAATCCCCAAAATTATTGTGGCCCACCATGCATTGGTCCTGTTTTGCCCTCCGGAAGGAAGTTTGAGGCATTTCTACGTATCGGGGATGTCGAAGGCCTCCATTCTCTCAGTTTCGGATGCATTCCATCATCCAGATCGTCCGTCCGAAGTACGCTTTGTTGTATTTTTGCTTATCGAGTTGTTGCTTTGTTTATCGAGTTGTAAGTTTTGTCGAGCCGTCGCATTTTGTGTTTTGAGTTTACCCCTTTTGTCTTTGCAATTTTATTATGTCGTGTTATCGAGTCATTAATATTGTTGTACTTTGCTTATCGAGTTGTAAACTTGCTAAGATTCTGTTATTTCTTAGTGAGTCGAGTTGTTTGATTTGTTGCGTCGGTTCATTACCTGACCCGGTAAATACACAAGGCACGTTCCCATTCAATTTCATTTTTGTGCAAAATGATGCGATGCGATGCTAAGAATTTCAAATACAAACACCTTTTCAAAAGCTATTTCATTCCATCATGTTTTACAACAAAATAAAGGTACAAGTTTTACAGGATATAAAACTGCCTAACAATATGCAAAGTGCTACAAACTACTAGCAAAAAGTAAATAAAGCAGGAAATATGCATCAATATCCTCGGGAACGGGAATGAGGAGGCCCTCTCATCCTCTTCTGCGGGACAACCTCTGCACCATCATCACCATCTGGGTCGGAGCTGTCATCCTCAGGATCCCCCTCAGCCTCACCTCCACTCCCGGAACCAAGACCGGAGCCTCTCTCCCCAGCAGATGTCTCTGACTCACGGTCTGCGACCTCCTCCTCCTCCTCCTCAATAATGGGTGCCCTGCGTCGGCGAGACGACCCTGCTCCTCGAGCTCCTCGGACAGGCCTAGATGGCCCTGCTCCCTGAGAAGGCTTGGATGGCCCAGCTCCTCGAAAGGGCCTAGATGGCCCAGCACCTCGACCTCTCTGAGAAGGCCCGGGTGGCCCGGCCTGTGGCGGTGCGTATACAGGAGGCATCTGAAAATGAAGAGTTCAATGCATCAGTTCAAATATGAAAAGCAGATACAAGTACAATATGTGAGTGGGGTGTGAGTCAGATGTGCTCTACACAGACTATCAATACAGCAGAATGTTCAAAACCAGTATGTTATCAGAACTATGCTAAATACAAGAAAGATGGATAATACCTGCACGCCCATGATGGCTAGCTGTGCCTCCCTCTGTAGGATCATGCCCTCGAATGTGGCTAACATCCCGAGCAGCTCGTCCGTGTACTCAACTGGAGGCTGCAAACAAATGCAAAACTATCAGTAAAGGAATGAATGTCCAAATATCCAACTGATAAATCGAAGCTGAAAAACATACCGGGGGTGAATCAGGGTCTCTGACATATCTGTGATCAGGAAGAGGAGGCTCTAGCGAGACCTGGTAAGGAGTCCCGAACCGCCAGCTCGTCAACTCGGTCGGCATGTCTGGCCACCCAGCATGAGAATGAAGAGACGGAGGGATCGGAGGAATCGAACTACCTCTACCCCTAGATGCACAAGCCCTGCTAGAGGAAGGGATATCCATAGCACGGGCACGACTCGAAGATGGTACATCAGTAGGCCTCAGTGTCGGAGCGCGCACTCCGTCAAGGGGGACATCAGATATATACGACGATAGGTGGCGTAGTCCCCCTCCATGAGATGTAACAAAGCATCGGTGCCTTGCATGGCACTAGTGACCTCCTGAGTAGAGAGTCTATCCGCAGTCCGCATAGTGGCTGGAGGTACAGCGGGAGGGTCCTGAGAATCGTACCCCCACACCTGGCGCAGAAAGCGTTCCCCCAGAAACCATGCCCTACCGATCGGTCCTTCGAGCAGGAACCTGCACTGGGAATTACTAGATCCTCCGGGATACTGATATCGGAGGCCATCACCTAAGACTGCCCAGGGCTGCCAAGTGATCTTCGGATAATCAGTGCATAAATCAATCAGAAATCAGGAATATACAGGGCAGATTAAAGATGAAAATGAAAGGAACTGAGAGTTCTGAAATACCTCTGTCGTCCGCACAGTATCAAAATACTGTCGCAGGTAGAAGAGAGTCTCTCGAGGTCTCGGTCGGTGCGGGCCCTCGAATACCAGCGAAAACGGAGCCATAAGAAACCCTGCCACCTCCATCTCCGGGGCTAATGCGGGAAAATACACGTACACCCATAGCTGAGAAAAGCAGTGCGGAATGTAAATACAAAGTGCTGAAGGCAGAATACAGAGTGCAAAGTGCGCCGTGTGTGCAATGAACAAGTAATGAGAAGCAGAAATGTAAATTAAGGGGACAGAACGTACCTCCCAGGCTCTCCAGTAGCCGCCGAGTAAGTCTCCCCGCCCGCGAGAGGCTGCACTCATGTAGCAGTAGAGAGTAGCCAGGCCAGCGCCACCCCAGTCATACCGATGGACCTGTGATAGGTCCACTAGGGCACTCAGAAGGTACAGCCCAACAGTGTTCCCCCTGTCGGCAAACAAAGTGGTGCCAAAGAGGAACATGAGGAAACCTCGAGTGTACTGCTCAATCTCCTCAGGAGACTCAGGCTCCATCTCTGGCCTCCGAAAACGGGAAGAGAACCAGGTGTACCGGACTCTCCCGGAAGCTCTATCTACAGGTGGGCGAGCCCCCAACAGATGCACCCATGCTGCCTCCCACTCACCCATATCCTCGTCGTAAGGTATGGGCCAACCGCCTGTGTCTAGGCCGGTGAGTACAGCAAAATCTAGCGGGGTCATGGTCATATCCCTAGTGGCAGAAAAATGGAAAGAATTGGTGGTGTCCCACCATCTCTCTACCAGAGCAGCTAATAGTGTCCTGCTGGCAGGGCAGTGTGATAATCCCATGCAGAATGGTCCAAACCCTGCTGCGTCAACTAAATCCCGGACAGCCTCCGGGAGCTCGGCGTACCACTCTCTCGCAGAAGTGGAGCCATATCCTCGTACTGTGCGAGAGCCAACCTGTATTCAGAATGAATACATGTGTTCAGTACGCAATGAAATGAAGTAGCCGTGTGCAAATGAAACGAATGAGCTGTGTGCAAATGAATTGAAGTAGCAATGTGTTCACTTTATTTCTATCTGGGCTGCGTGTTCAGTAAATCAGAGTTTGGGACTGTGTGTTCTATTCTTAATTAGTGTGGGCTGTGTGTTCACCATCAACTTGGACTGTGTTCAGAAAATCAGAGTTTGGGACTGTGTGTTCTATTCTTAATCAGTGTGGGCTGTGTGTTCACCATCAACTTGGACTGTGTTCAGAAAATCAGAGTTTGGGACTGTGTGTTCTACTCGTAATCAGTGTGGGCTGTGTGTTCACCATCAACTTGGACTATGTTCAGAAAATCAGAATTGGGACTGTGTGTTCTACTCGTAGTCAGTGTGCGCCGTGTGTTCACAATCGATCAGTCAGTGAGCCGTGTGTTCAGCAATTCAAGTGTTTAAGTCGCATATTCAGAATGCAAACAAAGTACTATGTCATAAGTTAAACTGTGTGTTTAAGCATGGCAAAGCTACAAAGTGCACGGAAAATGCGGGAAATAAAGTAAAATACCTCTCGTGCCTTGGAAGAGAGGTGATGCTTCGGCTCTCGTAGAAGCAAGTCTCCGGGTGCCCGATCATTGAAGTCAGTGAAATGACGGAAAACGGCTCGCGGAAGAATATGCACTGCCGGGGCGTACCTCCCGGGAATAAAAGGACGGACTCTCGGGGGGAGCGCCATGATGTCAAAATCATCCCCGGCACCTGGAGGACCTCCGCCGTGAGGGAAATTACCTGCCATTTCGAGAAATCTGCAAAAATGAGCAAAAATGAGCCAAAATTGGAAAAAGTCAACAAAAGTCAACTCCCGGGAAATGAAAAAGTCAACAAAAGTCAACTCCCGAGAAAATCTTCCAAATATTGAGACAAACTTACCTCAAGTGGTGAAAATGAGAAGAGAAGCTCCGAAATCAAAATTTAGTCGCCTCAAGGTGCTTAAAACTGAAGGATTTCGCGAAAACAACTTGCAAAAAAGGCTGAAAAGCGCGTATAAAGTACAGATCTGAAAGAAAAAATGGCTTAGAGAGCAAGAAGAGAAGTTTCCACGGCTGTGGGAGTGATTTCACATTGAATGGGTGAGGATATATATAGAAATGAGAAAAAAGACGAAATTGCCCCTACTTTTGGGCAGATGGCCGGCCGGCCACCTTTCCTGGCTGGCCGGCTATTTGCTTTTTGAAGCATGGCCGGTGGCCTCCCCTAGGACCACCACTTGGCCGGCCATCTCCCCCACACCCCCCTCTAGCTCCCTGCAAATTTTGAGGAAGATTGGAGCTCCCGGGACCTGAAAAAGTTCAAGAAAAGTGCACTTCCGGTCGCGAAATCGGTCCGCCGGAACTTCAGCTGCAGTTTCTGACATGTGTCTCATCATCACTCATCAAAATCAAGGTGTATCCTTTTTGAACATGTTGTAACCTCTCCGGGGGGTGAATCAGAGGTCGCGATCAAGTTGCCTTTACCGAAATGCGCGTTTTCTTACTCGTTATTTCGCAGCAACGAGTACCCTGGTTTATGCTCGTTTCGCGTTGTTGTGCACATAACTTGCATTCTCATGAACATTTTGCATTGTCATGCATGATTTCTTGGTGTACCATACCTCTGTGCTTGAGCGTGCGTTGTCACGCGTATTCCTTTCTTGCATTGTGTTGCATTCACTCGCCGACACTGCGTGTGTCAAACTTTCGCAACCACAGGAATCACTTTGAATATATGTTGTTAGCATATTGTTCTTGTTGAATTTCTCTCTTTTGCAGGCACGATATTGTATGTACGGTTCATTTGAGGCTGGTGCGACCAGACGAATCGCGCAGGTATCGTATCTTTTCCGTGTGAGACGCGACGAGAACCGAATGATTCTCCGCATTCCTAACTGCATGAAATGTAGTTGTTGCTTTGCATTCTTGCTTAAAACTGTTGCATCTATTTGCGAATACTTGCCTCATTACAGCTTGCTGCATTTGCATGATCGTTTGGCTCTGTGCATGTCTTTTTGCATTTTGCCCCTGCCTGCGGGCACGCCTGCGGGCGCATATCTCTGTTCATCTTGTATGATTGTCTAAGTCTTCGGCCTTGTCAAAAATGGGTCGTCTCTGGGCTTTGACATTCACTCCCGTCATTGTTATGACTTCCGAGTTCTGTCAAAGAGGGGCAACTATAGACACTCCATTTTGACCGACCTTAAGACTCAGACGTCACCGATTGAGCGCTCGGTGATGTTGCATATTGTGCTCGTTCAGAAGTCTCAGAGTCGCGGCCGTGCGCCCTACTGTAGCGCGTCCGCGGGGACCTCGGCTACAGCTCGGACTCGATTTGTGTCGCGGTTCTAAATCTGAACCAAAGAGTCCAAATCCGGCAAATCGTTTTGAAGAAAAACAGATTTTTGAAAAAGTAGTGCCAAACATGGACTGCTTTGCCAGATTACAGAGTCGCCACCTAAATATTTTAAAATGGGAAATTTAGGAAACCCTGACTCGGTGCCGAAGGCCACATGTCCGTCATCACCAAAGTGGTCTTGGCTCGGGAGCTTGGGTACGATCGGGGAAGGTCAGCTATGAGCACCCCCTTTCGCCCGGTCCGAAGACCGGCCTCTACTAACCGTGATATCCGTTTTTGAAAACATTATGCGTTCTTATTCCGGTTATTGACCTAGAATTACTATGTGATGCGCACAACACAAAAGTATAGACTAGATTGCCTAACTTGGAAATAAACATTGCATATCCGTTTTGTCTCGAAAAACGTGTTGGTTTTTGCTACCCGCAAGTAGGCTAAAATATGGATTTCAATGAGTTTCCCAACTCAAGCAATCCAACCTCCACCCACAGGCATTCAAACAGTAATATCATATAAGCATTTAGCCGCATGGCAAGCATGCTGTCATGGCAACATTCACACGCATGCGATATGCTAAAGCATAAATACTTACATCGTACTCCGTGCCAAAACAATAACCCGATTAGCAAACATGCATGACCTAGTTCATGTTAAGTGGCTAATGCGACACAAGCATAGATGCAATCTAGAGTAGGCTCGGCTAACCCTAAACATGGCATATGAATGTGCGAATAGCACGTATTCAATTTGGAATTGAAATTGCAATGCAGTTTGTATGATGTACCGAGCCCGGTGCATGTCAACAAATGCATGGATGCACGCATGCATTGCATAAGGTATGCTAATTTAAATGTGCCCTAATCTACCATCGTAAGCGGGTAAATAAAAGGGAAGAAAGAAGTGGGGGTTGGAAGACATACATGCCCACACACCCACACTTATTATTTTTGCCCTCGCTCGGAGGGACCAAAAGAATAATACAAATAATTAACTACGCAAGCTAATTAATTATTACAAATTAACTAAATTAATTAAACAAATAATTAATCTAATTAAAACAGTAAATGCCTCGGGAGGAGGGCCCAAATGCGTCACGCACCCGGGATTCGCTCAGAATCGCACTGTCATGCAAGTGTGCCTCTGTTTTCCCTGCTATCCTTCTCTGAAAATTGCCAAAGTCCCAGGAGTGCCTCTCAGGGTACTGGGGAGTACCACCGGCTGGGGTACAACACCACCGGCTGAAGGATGTGGCCACCGGCACTGAGTGAAGCTATCGGCTGCCAATTCACTGCCGGTCGGCACTAAACAGTGCCGGTCGGCACAAAATGCCTGCAAAACCTGCAACTCACAGCAGCAGAGGGCAACAAAATGCATGGCAATGTGATTCAAAGCATGTATGCACCAAACACAATCCTTATCATATTTTGGACTCAAAGGGGGATGTGCCTCGGTTCTCGGACCACCAATCACGCATTTCTATGCATGATGGCCCAAAGAACCGAGAGTGCAATTTTAATTTCAAATGCATGCAATGCAATCAAGCAAACAAGGGTGCCAAACCTCTATCATACTTCACTTCAAGAGGCCTAACATGCATGCGAATGTGATGCAACCCTAAGCATGTTATCTATCATGCAAAGTGAACAATGTGACGCACTTATGCAAGCATACAAGCAAGCATACAAGACAAGCATGCAAACCAATGGGGGATGGACTTATACATGAATTGGGCAACTCTAAAAGGCCCAAAAATCAGTAGCCAAAGTGCCTAGAAGGGGGATTAAACACACACACACAAATGCACATGTTGAGGTCCCAAACCCAAGGCATAAATAAGTAACATTCAAGCATACTTAAAGAGGCCATACATGGGCTAAAAGCATGCGTGGAAAGCTCTGAAATTCACGTAAAACAGGAGGCCAAATCATGCAACAAAACAAGCCAAATAAAGCATGCAAATGGTCTAAGGTTCAAAGCAAACCAATGAGGCTTTAAACCACACTTAACACAACCACACATGGCAATACTTAAACACTTAAGAACAGAGTTTTAACACATAAAACTAAGCCTAAAGGACCACCTAGATGGCATCTAGATGACATGAATCCAAAGGCATGCATTAAAGCCAAAACATGGAGCATTTAACACATGCTCTTAAAGCATTAAAGAGGCATGCAAGGCAGCCAAACAAGCACATCACAAGGTCTGAAATGGCATGTTAGATGGTTTCAAATCATTGAAAATAGTGCAAGCATGGCATACTACACATGCATACTCCTAAGGCCAACAAGCCAAATACAAAGGGGCTATGTAATGCATGCTAAGATTGACCAAAATACTTATAGACAGACCTAAAACATGGGAATATAAGCACATATTCTTCACAAACACAAGCCTAAAATATGCTAGAAATGAAGGCACACAACCTAGGCATGTTAAGGCATAAAGAGGCATTGCAAGGCAACTATACTAAGCATGCATAGGAGACCAAAACCAACTTGAAATCATGTTATGACATGGCAATATAAGCATGGAAAACAAGTCAAACATGCTCAACACACACTCAAGCATGAAGCTCCATAAGGAAGCAAAATTTGCCCTTTTCAAGGACATCAAGGAGAGGGGGTGGCCCTCTCCTTCTTGAGACTCTAAGGCATGGTCCTCACCACTGAAATCCCTCAAGATTTCAGTGGTGAAGAGATCCTAACACCAAAGTCTCGGATCTCCCACAAAATAGCACAAAAAGTGGCCTTTTCAAGGCCTAAGGATGGTCAAACCTACCCAAATCACCTAGCACCCTTAATATACAACAAAGAGGCTAAAAAAACAGAACTTTTATGTGTTATAAACTAAGCACAAAAACTGTTTTAAACTAGGTAAAAATGGAGTGCAAAAATGGGGTAAATAAAGTAAGTTTCTTACCCTTGAAGCTTTTCTTCACAAAGGTTGGAGTAGTTGGTCCCTTGAGCTTCAATCCAGTCAAGAACTTCAAGAACAAGCCTCAAGAACCTCAGTTGCAAGAGGAAGGTGAGACACTAGGTGTTTGTGTGCAATAGTAAGGCACAAAACACCTAGACACACAAAAGGAAGATAGAGATAGAAGGTGTATGCAACTCAAACCCTAGCAAAACCAGAGCTTCTCTCTCTCTTTTCTCTCTAACTCTCCAAAATTTTCTAACCCTTTAGCCAAGAGAAGAGCCTTCTCTTGTATAGGCATGAAAACTTACAAGTTAAGGCATCAAAAGGGCTCATCCCTCCATACACGTGTATGGAGGGGAAACAAACACCAGAAAGCTGTCTGAAAATATCTCCAAAAACAGCTGTAAAGTGGTCGGCAGGGCAAAATAGTCATTTTGCCAAAAAGAGTGCCGACCGGCACAATATAGTGCCGGTGGAAACACCAAACAGCCGGTGGCCTCTAGCCACTGCCGGTGGTGTGTGGGAATGCCTCACAAAGCATTCCCTGCCTTCCCAAGGCAAAACACAAGTGTTTGGTGCAAAACCAAACACAAAACGGTCGAGTTTGGAGGTCCTGAGGCAAGGCGCGCGCAGCCGAGAACTCCGGGAACTCCCAAACGAACACAAACATGGATAATCACCAAGTGTTCAAGCGGTGACGTCCAAGTCTTGAGGACGGTCAAAAATGGGGTGTCTACAGTTGCCCCTCTTTGACAGAACTCGAAAGTCATAACAATGACGGGAGTGAATGTCAAAGCCCAGAGACGACCCATTTTTGACAAGGCCGAAGACTTAGACAAACACACAAAGCGCAAATGGTTGAACTCGCAAGCTGCCTACGTATCCCTTAGGAATCAAACCAGCGTAGTTCAAGCACAGGCATACAAGCCGCAGATAAGGTATGCGCCCGTAGGCAGGGGCAAGATGCAACTGAAAATGCAAGAAGCCGAGCATAACTTATGATCATGCAAAGAAAGCTGTAATGAAGCATACATGCGACAGTTATAAGCTAACATGCAACAGTCTACATCACAATGCAGAAAGGATGTAAGAGAATTATGCAATTCTCAAAACGTCGCACTCGGGAGATACAATACCTGTGCGGCTCGCCTGGTTCCACCAGCGGTAAATGAACCGTACATACAATATCGTGCCTGCAAAGAAAGCAAACTTAACAGGTACAATATTGTTAGCAACATGCATGACATATGCGATGTGAATGCTGAATGATATGCAATATATACAAAACTATGTATGAATAATGCAACTAATATGCAATGCAATTGAAACTAATGCGATGCAAACTACGTGCAGGGCAATTGAATCATGATTCAATCATGAGCGGTTCGAATCCACGCGAATGTCAAATAGATTGATGGAGGTAACAAGTCTGTCTACCATAGAAAAGGTGTCGAAGCCCTCAAGGCGCGAGCGCACACAGAACTATGAGTAATGTAGACAGACATAAGAACAAGTATTGGGTGGAATGACATAAGTGGGGAAACGACCCGCTGATGAGGGAATAATGATCCTAATGCAGGATGCAACAATTACACTACAATGTAATGTAATGGATATGGCACGCGGGCCAAACCAAATCTTGCCTAGGAAAGGCATGTACGCATACAAACTGTACCTAACACAGAAACGGTGCCGCTACCCTCAAGGCTCGGACACAAAAGCTCGACAACTGTGTTTCGATACGAGAAATATGGGCACATACCAGACCAAGCTCAACAAGGAAGGGCGCAGCCATAGATGGAGGTGATGCAATGGAATGCATGCAATGGGATGGATACAAGGGATATGGCACGCGGGCCAAACCGAATCTTGCCTAGGAAAGGCATGTACACATACAAACCATGTCTAACACAGAAACGGTGCCGCTACCCTCAAGGCTCGGACACAAAAGCTCGACAACTGTGTTTTGACACGAAAAATATGGGCACATACCAGACCAAGCTCAACAAGGAAGGGCGCAGGCCATAGATGGAGGTGATGCAATGGAATGCATGCAATGGGATGGATACAAGGGATATGGCACGCGGGCCAAACCGAATCTTGCCTAGGAAAGGCATGTACACATACAAACCATGTCTAACACAGAAACGGTGCCGCTACCCTCAAGGCTAGGACACAAAAGCTCGACAACTGTGTTTTGACACGAAAAATATGGGCACATACCAGACCAAGCTCAACAAGGAAGGGCGCAGGCCATAGATGGAAGATGATGCAATGGATGCATGCAATGGGATGGATATTTACAGAAAATGCATGACATATGCACTATACTACAATGATGCATGACAAATGCATGTGTGTTTTTTTTTTTTTGATATGCATGACATATGCGCTAATGATGCATGACAAT
>JAPPVO010005799.1:0-27248 GCA_030407325.1 Camellia japonica | reverse complement strand
ATAGCGCCTGTGTTAAATTGCGTCAAACAGTGCGATGCGCAAAAGCGCGCGAGGTATAATTTGCCGAAAATAGTCCGATGCGCAAAACGGCGCGAGTGATAAACTGCGCAAAACAGTGCGATGCGCAAAACGACGCGAGTGATATTCTGTCGAAAACAGTCCGATGCGCAAAACGGCGCGAGTGATATACTGCATAAAACAGTGCGATGCGCAAAACGGCGCGAGTGATAAACTGCACAAAATAGTGCGATGCGCCAAAAGGTGCGAGTGTTAAACTGCGCAAAACAGTGCGATGCACAAAATGGTGCGAGTGATAAACTGCTCAAAACAGTGCGATGAGCAAAATAGCGCAAGTTATAAACTGCGCAACACCGTGCGATGCGCAAAACGGCGCTAGTGACAAACTACGCGAAACAGTGCGATGCGCAAAACGGCGCGAGTGATAAACAGGGCGAAACAGTGCGATGCGCAAAACGGCGCCAGTGATAAACTGCACAAAACTGTGCGATGCGCAGGACGGCACGAGTGATAAACTGCGCAAAACTATGCGTTGCGCAACACGGCGCAGGTGATAAACTGCACAAAACAGTGCGATGCGGAAAGCGCGCGAGTGATAATCTGCCGAAAATAGTGCGATGCGCAAAACGGCGTGAGTGATAATCTGCGCAGAATAGTGCCACGCGCAAATCAGAGCGACTGATAAACTGCGCAAAAGAGTGCCATGCGCAACACAGTGCGAGTGATAAATGCGCAAAACAGTGCAATGTGCAAAACGGCGGGAGTGATAAACTGCACAAAATAGTGCGATGCGCAAAACGGCGCGAGTGATAAACTGCGCAAAACAGTGCAGTGAGCAAAATAGCGCGAGTGATACACGGCGCAACACCGTGCGATGCAGAAAACGGCGCGAGTGATAAACTACGCAAAATCGTGCGATGCAGAAAACGGCGCGAGTGATAAACTGCGCACAACAGTGCGATGCGCAAAATGGCCCGAGTGATAAACTGCGGAAAACATTGCGATGTGCAAAACGGCACGAGTGATAAACTGTGCAAAACAGTGCGATGCAAAAAAGCGCGCGAGTGATAAAATGCGCAAAACAGTGCGATGAGCAAAATAGCGCGAGTTATAAACTGCGCAACACCGTGCGATGCGCAAAACGGCGCGAGTGATAAACTGCGCGAAACAGTGCGATGCGCAAAACGGCGCGAGTGATAAACTACGCGAAACAGTGCGATGCGTAAAACGGCGCGAGTGATAAACTGCGCGAAACGGTGCGATCCACAAAACGGCGGGAGAGATAAACTGCACAAAATTGTGCGATGCGCAAAACGGCGGGAGTGATAAACTGCGCAAAACAGTGCGATGCGCAAAACGGCGCGAGTGATAAACTGCGCAAAATCGTGGGATGTGCAAAATGGCGCGAGTGATAAACTGCGCAAAACAGTGCGATGCGCAAAACGACGCGAGTTGTAAACTCCGCAAAATCGTGCGATGCGCAAAAGGGCACGAGTGATAAACCGCGCAAAACAGTGCGATGCGCAAAACGGCGTGAGTGATAAACTGCGCAAAACCGTGCAACGCGCAAAACGGCACGAGTGATAAACTGCGAAAACAGTACAATGCGCAAAACGGCGCGAGTGATAACTGGCGCAAAACCGTGCGATGCGCAAAACCGCGCGAGTGATAAACTGCGCAAAACAGTGCGATGCGCCAAAAGGCGCGAGTGTTAAACTGCGCAAAACAGTGCGATGCGCAAAACGGCGGGAGTGATAAACTGCGCAAAATAGTGCGATGCGCAAAACAGCGCCAGTGTTAAACTGCGTAAAACAGTGCGATGCGCAAAAGCGCGCGAGTGATAATCTGCCGAAAATAGTCCGATGCGCAAAACGGCGCGAGTGATAAACTGCGCAAAACAGTGCGATGCGCAAAACGACGCGAGTGATATTCTGCCGAAAACAGTCCGATGCGCAAAACGGCGCGAGTGATAAACTGCGTAAAACAGTGCGATGCGCAAAACGGCGCGAGTGATAAACTGCACAAAACAGTGCGATGCGCCAAAAGGTGCGAGTGTTAAACTGCGCAAAACAGTGCGATGCACAAAACGGTGCGAGTGATAAACTGCTCAAAACAGTGCGATGAGCAAAATAGCGCGAGTTATAAACTGCGCAACACCGTGCGATGCGCAAAACGGCGGGAGTGATAAACTGCGCAAAACAGTGCGATGCGCAAAACGGCGCCAGTGATAAACTGCGCAAAACAGTGCGATGCGCAAAACGGCGCGAGTGATCAACTGCGCAAAATCGTGGGATGTGCAAAATGGCGCGAGTGATAAACTGCGCAAAACAGTGCGATGTGCAAAACGACGCGAGTTGTAAACTCCGCAAAATCTTGCGATGCGCAAAAGGGCACGAGTGATAAACTGCGCAAAACAGTGTGATGCGCAAAACGGCGTGAGTGATAAACTGCGCAAAACCGTGCAATGCGCAAAACGGCACGAGTGATAAACTGCGAAAACAGTGCGATGTGCAAAACGGCACGAGTGATAACTTGTGCAAAACCGTGCAATGCGCAAAACCGCGCGAGTGATAAACTGCGCAAAACAGTGCGATGCGCCAAAAGGCGCGAGTGTTAAACTGCGCAAAACGGCGGGAGTGATAAACTGCGCAAAATAGTGAGAGATGCGCAAAACAGCGCCTGTGTTAAACTGCGTAAAACAGTGCGATGCGCAAATGCGCGCGAGTGATAATTTGCTGAAAATAGTCCGACGCGCAAAACAGCGCGAGTGATAAACTGCGCAAAACCGTGCGATGCGCAAAACGACGCGAGTGATATTATGCCGAAAACAGTCCGATGCGCAAAACAGTGCGAGTGATAAACTGCGTAAAACAGTGCGATGCGCAAAACGGCGTGAGTGATAAACTGCACAAAACAGTGCGATGCGCCAAAAGGTGCGAGTGTTAAACTGCGCAAAACAGTGCGATGCACAAAACGGTGCGAGTGATAAACTGCTCAAAAGAGTGCGATGAGCAAAATAGCGCGAGATGAACTGCGCAACACCGTGCGATGCGCAAAACGGCGCTAGTGACAAACTACGCGAAACAGTGCGATGCGCAAAACGGCGCGAGTGATAAACTGGCGAAACAGTGCGATGCGCAAAACGGCGCCCGAGTAATAAACTGCACAAACGCGATGCGCAAGACGGCGCGAGTGATAAACTGCGCAAAACTGTGCGTTGCGCAACACGGCGCGAGTGATAAACTGCGTAAAACAGTGCGATGTGAAAAGCGCGCGATTGATAATCTGCCGAAAGCAGTGCGATGCGCAAAACGGCGTGAGTGATAATCTGCGCAGAATAGTGCCACGCGCAAATCAGGGCGACTGATAAACTACGCAAAAGAGTGCCATGCGCAAAACAGCGCGAGTGATAAATGCACAAAACAGTGCAATGCGCAAAACGGCGGGAGTGATAAACTGCGCAAAACAGTGCGATGCGCAAAACGGCGCGAGTGATAAACTGCGCAAAACAGCGCAGTGAGCAAAATAGCACGAGTGATACACGGCGCAACACTGTGCAATGCAAGAAAACGACGCGAGTGATAAACTACGCAAAACAGTGCGATGCGCAAAATGGCGCGAGTGATAAATTGCGCAAAACCGTCCGATGTCCCAAACGGCGCGAGTGTTAAACTGCGCAAAACAGTGCGATGAGCAAAATAGCGCGAGTTATAAACTGCGCAACACCGTGCGATGCGCAAAACGACGCGAGTGATAAACTGCGCAAAACTGTGGGATGCGCAAGACGGCACGAGTGATAAACTGCGCAAAACTGTGCGTTGCGCAACACGGCGCGAGTGATAAACTGCGCAAAATAGTCCGATGCGCAAAACGGCGCGAGTGATAAACTGCGCGAAACAGTGCGATGCGCAAAACGGGCGAGTGATAAACTGCGCGAAACGGTGCGATGCGCAAAATGGCGGGAGTGATAAACTGCGCCAAATTGTGCGATGCGCAAAACGGCGAGAGTGATAAACTGCGCAAAACAATGCGATGCGCGAAACGACGCGAGTGATAAATTGCGCAAAACCGTCCGATGTCCCAAACGGCGCGAGTGTTAAACTGCGCAAAACAATGCGATGAGCAAAATGGCGCGAGTTATAAACTGCGCAACACCGTGCGATGCGCAAAACGGCGCGAGTGATAAACTGCGCAAAACAGTGCGATGCGCAAAACGGCGGGAGTGATAAACTGCGCCAAATTCTGCGATGCGCAAAACGGCGGGAGTGATAAACTGCGCAAAACAATGCGATGCGCGAAACGGCGCGAGTGATAAATTGCCCTAACCTTGAAGTTGTTTTTACAAAAGAGGAATTGGAGTTTTGGATACCAGGTTGAAACCCAAATTCGAAGTTCAGAATTTCGGAATTTTGCTTGGTCCGCTCGAGCGTAGTAAAGCTCGCTCGAGCGGGAAAAACGGCCTTCCAGCAGTTTGGTGGATTTTACAGTCCGCTCGAGCGCCAAAGTGGCGCTCGAGCGGGGAGGCTTAATTTCAGAAAATGAAATATGTTGTTTAGCTTTGCGTGTTTGACTCCTTAGAATATTTTCTGATGCTTTTAAGGTGATTATAAATTCGTATGAAGCGTAATGATTCCGGAAATGGTTTCTCAATAATGTGAGGGAAAAGAGAATTAATTTACAAGTTATGATTATGTGCAGGGTACACTCCGGAAGGAACTAACACACCATCCCAACACGGTGAGTAATAGTACGCTATATGTACATTTTTATCTTCTGATAATGACTATGGTATTAACGCTCTGTTCTTCGTAAGTGATTTCACCAGCATTATGTTAATAAGAAATCAGGGTGAATGTTGAGAAAGCTGCATACAGCGGTATGACTATGGAACTATTATGTTCTATCTATATTGTATATTATTCCTCTGTCATCTGTAAGCAATTGGTATCAATTCTGTTATTTACAAGACAACTATTTTGATAGATAAAAAGCATACTTTGTTGTCCGCAAATTAGTGGCATTAATTTATGATGAACAAGTGAAATGTGACAATGTACCTTTATCCGTTAATAGTTTTTAGTACGAACTGTATTTTCCTTATGTGAGAACTATGTTACATGAAGTTATGTGCTATACGAGAAACATTATGAAATTATGGAAACACTGAAAGAAATTGTGAAATCATATATGTTATGTATGAAACCTCGTGAATTATGGAACTCACCAAGGAAATTGTGATATTGTGAACTCATGTGGCCAAGGGCCATCTGTGTATTAAGTGATTATGAGGCCAATGGCCGATGTGTGAAATGTGATGATGAGGCCAATGGCCGATATGTGAAATGTGATTATGAGGCCAATGGCAGATATGTGAAACGTGATTATGAGGCCAAGGCCAATATGTGGTATATGAATTTGTGAAACTATGTGGCCGAAGGCCATTTGTGAAGTATGAAGTCCCAAGTTATGAAATTATTAAATGATGCGGCCGAAGGCCATCTGTGAAGTATGAAGTGTGAATATTCTGGGCCGAGGCCATGTTATGACAGTCTGTAACATTCCGTAATATTCCAGGTCGAGGGCTAAGTGTAACATTCTGGGTCATGGATCATTCTGTAGCATTGAATTAATTTACATACATTTGGTTGTAAGGTATGGTTTCAATTATCTGGGTACTATTAATATTCACTGAGCTTTGCTCACCCCTTACATTGTTTGTTTCTGTAGGTCGTCAAACTGGGAACCAGTCTTAACTCCTAAAGCTCGTTTCTTTTTGTCAACCCTTACAGTCAGGCACATAAGAAGACCCATCCTATCTTTGTAGACTTTTGTTAAGTTTTGGCTTGTATTCTAATTACCTGTTTTGGGTTGTCTGTAACTAATATTTTTGGTTGTACGCCTTAGGGCAAAGGTTGCATGTACGTAGTTGGTTAGTTCTGTATATGATGCTCTATTTTGATATGCATGATCCTGGCATGTTATAGTAGCTCAATGGAAGTTTGGATATTACTCATACGTATATTATGCTTCCGTTCAGGCCCTTATAATATACATTTATCTCAGGTTTATTATATGTTTCCGCATAAGTCATGCCCGAACTTTAGGGGCAGGTTCGGGTCGTGACAGATAAACTGCTCAAAACAGTGCGATGAGCAAAATAGCGCGAGTTATAAACTGCGCAACACCGTGCGATGCGCAAAACGGCGCGAGTGATAAACAACGCGGAACAGCGCGATGCGCAAAACGGCGCGATTGATAAACTGCGCGAAACAGTGCGATGCGCAAAACGGCGCGAGTGATAAACTGCGCAAAACTGTGCGATGCGCAAGACGGTGCGAGTGATAAACTGCGCAAAATCGTGCAATGCACCAAAAGGCGCGAGTGTTAAACTGCGGAAAACAGTGCGATGCGCGAAACGGCGGGAGTGATAAACTGTGCAAAATAGTGTGATGCGCAAAATAGCGCAGTGTTAAACTGCGTAAAACAGTGCGATGCGCAAAAGCGCGCGAGTGATAATCTGCCGAAAATAGTCTGATGCGCAAAACAGCGCGAGTGATAGACTGCGCAAAACAGTGCGATGCGCAAAACGACACGAGTGATATTTTGCCGAAAATAGTCCGATGCGCAAAACGGCGCGAGTGATAAACTGCGTAAAACAGTGCGATGCGCAAAACGGCACGAGTGATAAACAGCACAAAACAGTGCGATGTGCCAAAAGGTGCGAGTGTTAAACTGCGCAAAACAGTGCGATGCACAAAACGATGCGAGTGATAACCTGCTCAACACAGTGCGATGAGCAAAATAGCGCGAGTTATAAACTGTGCAACACCGTGCGATGCGCAAAAAGGCGCGAGTGATAAACTGCGCGGAACAGTACGATGCGCAAAACGGCGCTATTGACAAACTACGCGAAACAGTGCGATGCGCAAAACGGCGCCAGTGATAAACTGCACAAAACTGTGCGATGCGCAGGACGGCACGAGTGATAAACTGCGCAAAACTGTGCGTTGCGCAACACGGCGCAGGTGATAAACTGCGCAAAACAGTGCGATGCGGAAAGCGCGCGAGTGATAATCTGCCGAAAACAGTGCGATGCGCAAAACGGCGTGAGTGATAATCTGCGCAGAATAGTGCCACGCGCAAATCAGAGCGACTGATAAACTGCGCAAAAGAGTGCCATGCGCAACACAGCGCGAGTGATAAATGCGCAAAACAGTGCAATGTGCAAAACGGCGGGAGTGATAAACTGCACAAAATAGTGCGATGCGCAAAACGGCGCGAGTGATAAACTGCGCAAAACAGTGCAATGAGCAAAATAGCGCGAGTGATACACGGCGCAACACCGTGCGATGCAGAAAACGGCGCGAGTGATAAACTACGCAAAACCGTGCGATGCAGAAAACGGCGCGAGTGATAAACTGCGCAAAACAGTGCGATGCGCAAAATGGCCCGAGTGATAAACTGCGCAAAACATTGCGATGTGCAAAACGGCACGAGTGATAAACTGTGCAAAACAGTGCGATGCAAAAAAGCGCGCGAGTGATAAAATGCGCAAAACAGTGCGATGAGCAAAATAGCGCGAGTTATAAACTGCGCAACACCGTGCGATGCGCAAAACGGCGCAAGTGATAAACTGCGCGAAACAGTGCGATGCGCAAAACGGCGCGAGTGATAAACTACGCGAAACAGTGCGATGCGTAAAACGGCGCGAGTGATAAACTGCGCGAAACGGTGCGATCCACAAAACGGCGGGAGAGATAAACTGCACAAAATTGTGCGATGCGCAAAACGGCGGGAGTGATAAACTGCGCAAAACAGTGCAATGCGCAAAACGGCGCGAGTAATAAACTGCGCAAAATCGTGGGATGTGCAAAATGGCGCGAGTGATAAACTGCGGAAAACAGTGCGATGCGCAAAACGACGCGAGTTGTAAACTCCGCAAAATCGTGCGATGCGCAAAAGGGCACGAGTGATAAACCGCGCAAAACAGTGCGATGCGCAAAACGGCGTGAGTGATAAACTGCGCAAAATCGTGCAACGCGCAAAACGGCACGAGTGATAAACTGCGAAAACAGTACAATGCGCAAAACGGCGCGAGTGATAACTGGCGCAAAACCGTGCGATGAGCAAAACCGCGCGAGTGATAAACTGCGCAAAACAGTGCGATGCGCCAAAAGGCGCGAGTGTTAAACTGCGCAAAACAGTGCGATGCGCAAAACGGCGGGAGTGATAAACTGCGCAAAATAGTCCGATGCGCAAAATAGTGCCTGTGTTAAATTGCGTCAAACAGTGCGATGCGCAAAAGCGCGCGAGGTATAATTTGCCGAAAATAGTCCGATGCGCAAAACGGCGTGAGTGATAAACTGCGCAAAACAGTGCGATGCGCAAAACGACGCGAGTGATATTCTGCCGAAAACAGTCCGATGCGCAAAACGGCGCGAGTGATAAACTGCGTAAAACAGTGCGATGCGCAAAACGGCGCGAGTGATAAACTGCACAAAATAGTGCGATGCGCCAAAAGGTACGAGTGTTAAACTGCGCAAAACAGTGCGATGCACAAAACGGTGCGAGTGATAAACTGCTCAAAACAGTGCGATGAGCAAAATAGCGCGAGTTATAAACTGCGCAACACCGTGCGATGCGCAAAACGGCGCGAGTGATAAACTGCGCAAAACAGTGCGATGCGCAAAACGGCGCGAGTGATAAACTGCGCAAAACAGTGCGATGCGCAAAACGGCGCGAGTGATAAACTGCGCAAAATCGTGGGATGTGCAAAATGGCGCGAGTGATAAACTGCGCAAAACAGTGCGATGCGCAAAACGACGCGAGTGATAAACTGCGCAAAATCGTGCGATGCGCAAAACGGCACGAGTGATAAACTGCGCAAAACAGTGTGATGCGCAAAACGGCGTGAGTGATAAACTGCGCAAAACCGTGCAATGCGCAAAACGGCACGAGTGATAAACTGCGAAAACAGTGCGATGTGCAAAACGGCACGAGTGATAACTTGTGCAAAACCGTGCAATGCGCAAAACCGCGCGAGTGATAAACTGCGCAAAACAGTGCGATGCGCCAAAAGG
Source organism: Camellia japonica (assembly GCA_030407325.1). Lineage (NCBI taxonomy): Eukaryota > Viridiplantae > Streptophyta > Magnoliopsida > Ericales > Theaceae > Camellia > Camellia japonica. Next base: position 18,150 of record JAPPVO010005799.1, on the reverse strand, counting down.
CGCGAGTGTTAAACTGCGCAAAACGGCGGGAGTGATAAACTGCGCAAAATAGTGAGATGCGCAAAACAGCGCCTGTGTTAAACTGCGTAAAACAGTGCGATGCGCAAATGCGCGCGAGTGATAATTTGCTGAAAATAGTCCGACGCGCAAAACAGCGCGAGTGATAAACTGCGCAAAACCGTGCGATGCGCAAAACGACGCGAGTGATATTATGCCGAAAACAGTCCGATGCGCAAAACAGTGCGAGTGATAAACTGCGTAAAACAGTGCGATGCGCAAAACGGCGTGAGTGATAAACTGCACAAAACAGTGCGATGCGCCAAAAGGTGCGAGTGTTAAACTGCGCAAAACAGTGCGATGCACAAAACGGTGCGAGTGATAAACTGCTCAAAAGAGTGCGATGAGCAAAATAGCGCGAGTTATGAACTGCGCAACACCGTGCGATGCGCAAAACGGCGCTAGTGACAAACTACGCGAAACAGTGCGATGCGCAAAACGGCGCGAGTGATAAACTGGGCGAAACAGTGCGATGCGCAAAACGGCGCCAGTGATAAACTGCACAAAACTGTGCGATGCGCAAGACGGCGCGAGTGATAAACTGCGCAAAACTGTGCGTTGCGCAACACGGCGCAGGTGATAAACTGCGCAAAACAGTGCGATGCGGAAAGCGCGCGAGTGATAATCTGCCGAAAACAGTGCGATGCGCAAAACGGCGTGAGTGATAATCTGCGCAGAATAGTGCCACGTGCAAATCAGAGCGACTGATAAACTGCGCAAAAGAGTGCCATGCGCAACACAGCGCGAGTGATAAATGCGCAAAACAGTGCAATGTGCAAAACGGCGGGAGTGATAAACTGCACAAAATAGTGCGATGCGCAAAACGGCGCGAGTGATAAACTACGCAAAACAGTGCAGTGAGCAAAATAGCGCGAGTGATACACGGCGCAACACTGTGCAATGCAAGAAAACGACGCGAGTGATAAACTACGCAAAACAGTGCGATGCGCAAAATGGCGCGAGTGATAAATTGCGCAAAACCGTCCGATGTCCCAAACGGCGCGAGTGTTAAACTGCGCAAAACAGTGCGATGAGCAAAATAGCGCGAGTTATATAACTGCGCAACACCGTGCGATGCGCAAAACGACGAGTGATAAACTGCGCAAAACTGTGGGATGCGCAAGACGGCACGAGTGATAAACTGCGCAAAACTGTGCGTTGCGCAACACGGCGCGAGTGATAAACTGCGCAAAATAGTCCGATGCGCAAAACGGCGCGAGTGATAAACTGCGCGAAACAGTGCGATGCGCAAAACGGCGGCGAGTGATAAACTGCGCGAAACGGTGCGATGCGCAAAATGGCGGGAGTGATAAACTGCGCCAAATTGTGCGATGCGCAAAACGGCGAGAGTGATAAACTGCGCAAAACAATGCGATGCGCGAAACGACGCGAGTGATAAATTGCGCAAACCGTCCGATGTCCCAAACGGCGCGAGTGTTAAACTGCGCAAAACAATGCGATGAGCAAAATGGCGCGAGTTATAAACTGCGCAACACCGTGCGATGCGCAAAACGGCGCGAGTGATAAACTGCGCAAAACAGTGCGATGCGCAAAACGGCGGGAGTGATAAACTGCGCCAAATTCTGCGATGCGCAAAACGGCGGGAGTGATAAACTGCGCAAAACAATGCGATGCGCGAAACGGCGCGAGTGATAAATTGCCCTAACTTGAAGTTGTTTTTACAAAAGAGGAATTGGAGTTTTGGATACCAGGTTGAAACCCAAATTCGAAGTTCAGAATTTCGGAATTTTGCTTGGTCCGCTCGAGCGTAGTAAAGCTCGCTCGAGCGGGAAAACGGCCTTCCAGCAGTTTGGTGGATTTTACAGTCCGCTCGAGCGCCAAGTGGCGCTCGAGCGGGGAGGCTTAATTTCAGAAAATGAAATATGTTGTTTAGCTTTGCGTGTTTGACTCCTTAGAATATTTTCTGATGCTTTTAAGGTGATTATAAATTCGTATGAAGCGTAATGATTCCGGAAATGGTTTCTCAATAAGAGGGGAAAAGAGAATTAATTTACAAGTTATGATTATGTGCAGGGTACACTCGGAAGGAACTAACACACCATCCCAACACGGTGAGTAATAGTACGCTATATGTACATTTTTATCTTCTGATAATGACTATGTATTAACGCTCTGTTCTTCGTAAGTGATTTCACCAGCATTATGTTAATAAGAAATCAGGGTGAATGTTGAGAAAGCTGCATACAGCGGTATGACTATGGAACTATTATGTTCTATCTATATTGTATATTATTCCTCTGTCATCTGTAAGCAATTGGTATCAATTCTGTTATTTACAAGACAACTATTTTGATAGATAAAAAGCATACTTTGTTGTCCGCAAATTAGTGGCATTAATTTATGATGAACAAGTGAAATGTGACAATGTACCTTTATCCGTTAATAGTTTTTAGTACGAACTGTATTTTCCTTATGTGAGAACTATGTTACATGAAGTTATGTGCTATACGAGAAACATTATGAAATTATGGAAACACTGAAAGAAATTGTGAAATCATATATGTTATGTATGAAACCTCGTGAAATTTGGAACTCACCAAGAAATTGTGATATTGTGAACTCATGTGGCCAAGGGCCATCTGTGTATTAAGTGATTATGAGGCCAATGGCCGATGTGTGAAATGTGATGATGAGGCCAATGGCCGATATGTGAAATGTGATTATGAGGCCAATGGCAGATATGTGAAACGTGATTATGAGGCCAAGGGCCAATATGTGGTATATGAATTTGTGGAAACTATGTGGCCGAAGGCCATTTGTGAAGTATGAAGTCCCAAGTTATGAAATTATTAAATGATGCGGCCGAAGGCCATCTGTGAAGTATGAAGTGTGAATATTCTGGGCCGAGGGCCATGTTATGACAGTCTGTAACATTCCGTAATATTCCAGGTCGAGGGCTAAGTGTAACATTCTGGGTCATGGATCATTCTGTAGCATTGAATTAATTTACATACATTTGGTTGTAAGGTATGGTTTCAATTATCTGGGTACTATTAATATTCACTGAGCTTTGCTCACCCCTTACATTGTTTGTTTCTGTAGGTCGTCAACTGGGAACCAGTCTTAACTCCTAAAGCTCGTTTCTTTTTGTCAACCCTTACAGTCAGGCACATAAGAAGACCCATCCTATCTTTGTAGACTTTTGTTAAGTTTTGGCTTGTATTCTAATTACCTGTTTTGGGTTGTCTGTAACTAATATTTTTGGTTGTACGCCTTAGGGCAAAGGTTGCATGTACGTAGTTGGTTAGTTCTGTATATGATGCTCTATTTTGATGCATGATCCTGGCATGTTATAGTAGCTCAATGGAAGTTTGGATATTACTCATACGTATATTATGCTTCCGTTCAGGCCCTTATAATATACATTTATCTCAGGTTTATTATATGTTTCCGCATAAGTCATGCCCGAACTTTAGGGGCAGGTTCGGGTCGTGACAGATAAACTGCTCAAAACAGTGCGATGAGCAAAATAGCGGCGAGTTATAAACTGCGCAACACCGTGCGATGCGCAAAACGGCGCGAGTGATAAACAACGCGGAACAGCGCGATGCGCAAAACGGCGCGATTGATAAACTGCGCGAAACAGTGCGATGCGCAAAACGGCGCGAGTGATAAACTGCGCAAAACTGTGCGATGCGCAAGACGGTGCGAGTGATAAACTGCGCAAAATCGTGCAATGCACCAAAAGGCGCGAGTGTTAAACTGCGGAAAACAGTGCGATGCGCGAAACGGCGGGAGTGATAAACTGTGCAAAATAGTGTGATGCGCAAAATAGCGCCAGTGTTAAACTGCGTAAAACAGTGCGATGCGCAAAAGCGCGCGAGTGATAATCTGCCGAAAATAGTCTGATGCGCAAAACAGCGCGAGTGATAGACTGCGCAAAACAGTGCGATGCGCAAACGACACGAGTGATATTTTGCCGAAAATAGTCCGATGCGCAAAACGGCGGCGAGTGATAAACTGCGTAAAACAGTGCGATGCGCAAAACGGCACGAGTGATAAACAGCACAAAACAGTGCGATGTGCCAAAAGGTGCGAGTGTTAAACTGCGCAAAACAGTGCGATGCACAAAACGATGCGAGTGATAACCTGCTCAACACAGTGCGATGAGCAAAATAGCGCGAGTTATAAACTGCGCAACACCGTACGATGCGCAAAATGGCGCGAGTGATAAACTGCGCGGAACAGTACGATGCGCAAAACGGCGCGATTGATAAACTGCGCGAAACAGTGCGATGCGCAAAAATGGCGCGAGTGATAAACTGCGCAAAACTGTGCGATGCGCAAGACGGCGCGAGTGAAAAACTGCGCAAAACTGTGCGTTGCGCAACACGGCGCGAGTGATAAACTGCGCAAAACAGTGCGATGCAAAAAGCGCGCGAGTGATAATCTGCCGAAAACAGTGCGATGCGCAAAACGGCGTGAGTGATAATCTGCGCAGAATAGTGCCACGCACAAAACAGGGTGACTGATAAACTGCGCAAAAGAGTGCCATGCGCAAAACAGTGCGAGTGATAAATGCGCAAAACAGTGCGATGCGCAAAATGGCGGGAGTGATAAACTGCGCAAAACAGTGCGATGCGCAAAACGGCGCGAGTGATAAACTGCGCAAAACAGCGCAGTGAGCAAAATAGCACGAGTGATACACGGCGCAACACTGTGCAATGCAGAAAACGACGCGAGTGATAAACTACGCAAAACAGTGCGATGCGCAAAATGGCGCGAGTGATAAATTGCGCAAAACCGTCCGATGTCCCAAACGGCGCGAGTGTTAAACTGCGCAAAACAGTGCGATGAGCAAAATAGCGCGAGTTATAAACTGCGCAACACCGTGCGATGCGCAAAACGACGCGAGGTGATAAACTGCGCAAAACTGTGGGATGCGCAAGACGGCACGAGTGATAAACTGCGCAAAACTGTGCGTTGCGCAACACGGCGCGAGTGATAAACTGCGCAAAATAGTCCGATGCGCAAAACGGCGCGAGTGAAAACTGCGCGAAACAGTGCGATGCGCAAAACGGCGCGAGTGATAAACTGCGCGAAACGGTGCGATGCGCAAAATGGCGGGAGTGATAAACTGCGCCAATTGTGCGATGCGCAAAACGGCGAGAGTGATAAACTGCGCAAAACAATGCGATGCGCGAAACGACGCGAGTGATAAATTGCGCAAAACCGTCCGATGTCCCAAACGGCGCGAGTGTTAAACTGCGCAAAACAATCGATGAGCAAAATGGCGCGAGTTATAAACTGCGCAACACCGTGCGATGCGCAAAACGGCGCGAGTGAAAAACTGCGCAAAACAGTGCGATGCGCAAAACGGCGGGAGTGATAAACTGCGCCAAATTCTGCGATGCGCAAAACGGCGGGAGTGATAAACTGCGCAAAACAATGCGATGCGCGAAACGGCGCGAGTGATAAATTGCCCTAACCTTGAAGTTGTTTTTACAAAAGAGGAATTGGAGTTTTGGATACCAGGTTGAAACCCAAATTCGAAGTTCAGAATTTCGGAATTTTGCTTGGTCCGCTCGAGCGTAGTAAAGCTCGCTCGAGCGGAAAAACGGCCTTCAGCAGTTTGGTGATTTTACAGTCCGCTCGAGCGGCCAAAGTGGCGCTCGAGCGGGGAGGCTTAATTTCAGAAAATGAAATATGTTGTTTAGCTTTGCGTGTTTTGACTCCTTAGAATATTTTCTGATGCTTTTAAGGTGATTATAAATTCGTATGAAGCGTAATGATTCGGAAATGGTTTCTCATAATGTGAGGGAAAAGAGAATTAATTTACAAGTTATGATTATGTGCAGGGTACACTCCGGAAGGAACTAACACACCATCCCAACACGGGGAGTAATAGTACGCTATATGTACATTTTATCTTCTGATAATGACTATGGTATTAACGCTCTGTTCTTCGTAAGTGATTTCACCAGCATTATGTTAATAAGAAATCAGGGTGAATGTTGAGAAAGCTGCATACAGCGTATGACTATGGAACTATTATGTTCTATCTATATTGTATATTATTCCTCTGTCATCTGTAAGCAATTGGTATCAATTCTGTTATATTACAAGACAACTATTTTGATAGATAAAAAGCATACTTTGTTGTCCGCAAATTAGTGGCATTAATTTATGATGAACAAGTGAAATGTGACAATGTACCTTTATCCGTTAATAGTTTTAGTACGAACTGTATTTTCCTTATGTGAGAACTATGTTACATGAAGTTATGTGCTATACGAGAAACATTATGAAATTATGGAAACACTGAAAGAAATTGTGAAATCATATATGTTATGTATGAAACCTCGTGAATTATGGAACTCACCAAGGAAATTGTGATATTGTGAACTCATGTGGCCAAGGGCCATCTGTGTATTAAGATATATGAGGCCAATGGCCGATGTGTGAAATGTGATGATGAGGCCAATGGCGATATGTGAAATGTGATTATGAGGCCAATGGCAGATATGTGAAACGTGATTATGAGGCCAAGGGCCAATATGTGGTATATGAATTTGTGAAACTATGTGGCCGAAGGCCATTTGTGAAGTATGAAGTCCCAAGTTATGAAATTATTAAATGATGCGGCCGAAGGCCATCTGTGAAGTATGAAGTGTGAATATTCTGGGCCGAGGGCCATGTTATGACAGTCTGTAACATTCCGATAATATTCCAGAGTCGAGGGCTAAGTGTAACATTCTGGGTCATGGATCATTCTGTAGCATTGAATTAATTTACATACATTTGGTTGTAAGGTATGGTTTCAATTATCTGGGTACTATTAATATTCACTGAGCTTTGCTCACCCCTTACATTGTTTGTTTCTGTAGTCGTCAAACTGGGAACCAGTCTTAACTCCTAAAGCTCGTTTCTTTTTGTCAACCTTACAGTCAGGCACATAAGAAGACCCATCCTATCTTTGTAGACTTTTGTTAAGTTTTGGCTTGTATTCTAATTACCTGTTTTGGGTTGTCTGTAACTAATATTTTTGGTTGTACGCCTTAAGGGCAAAGGTTGCATGTACGTAGTTGGTTAGTTCTGTATATGATGCTCTATTTGATATGCATGATCCTGGCATGTTATAGTAGCTCAATGAAGTTTGGATATTACTCATACGTATATTATGCTTCCGTTCAGGCCCTTATAATATACATTTATCTCAGGTTTATTATATGTTTCCGCATAAGTCATGCCCGAACTTTTTAGGCAGGTTCGGGTCGTGACAGATAAACTGCTCAAAACAGTGCGATGAGCAAAATAGCGCGAGTTATAAACTGCGCAACACCGTGCGATGCGCAAAACGGCGCGAGTGATAAACAACGCGGAACAGCGCGATGCGCAAAACGGCGCGATTGATAAACTGCGCGAAACAGTGCGATGCGCAAAACGGCGCGAGTGATAAACTGCGCAAAACTGTGCGATGCGCAAGACGGTGCGAGTGATAAACTGCGCAAAATCGTGCAATGCACCAAAAGGCGCGAGTGTTAAACTGCGAAAACAGTGCGATGCGCGAAACGGCGGGAGTGATAACTGTGCAAAATAGTGTGATGCGCAAAATAGCGCCAGTGTTAAACTGCGTAAAACAGTGCGATGCGCAAAAGCGCGCGAGTGATAATCTGCCGAAAATAGTCTGATGCGCAAAACAGCGCGAGTGATAGACTGGCGCAAAACAGTGCGATCGCAAAACGACACGAGTGATATTTTGCCGAAATAGTCCGATGCGCAAAACGGCGCGAGTGATAAACTGCGTAAAACAGTGCGATGCGCAAAACGGCACGAGTGATAAACAGCACAAAACAGTGCGATGTGCCAAAAGGTGCGAGTGTTAACTGCGCAAAACAGTGCGATGCACAAAACGATGCGAGTGTAACCTGCTCAACACAGTGCGATGAGCAAAATAGCGCGAGTTATAAACTGCGCAACACCGTACGATGCGCAAAATGGCGCGAGTGATAAACTGCGCGACAGTACGATGCGCAAAACGGCGGCGATTGATAAACTGCGCGAAACAGTGCGATGCGCAAAAATTGGCGCGATGATAAACTGCGCAAAACTGTGCGATGCGCAAGACGGCGCGAGTGCAAAACTGCGCAAAACTGTGCGTTGCGCAACACGCGCGCGAGTGATAAACTGCGCAAAACAGTGCGATGAACAAAGCGCGCGAGTGAAATCTGCCGAAAACAGTGCGATGCGCAAAACGGCGTGAGTGATAATCTGCGCAGAATAGTGCCACGCACAAAACAGGGTGACTGATAAACTGCGCAAAAGAGTGCCATGCGCAAAACAGTGCGATGATAAAATGCGCAAAACAGTGCGATGGCGCAAAATGGCGGGAGTGATAACTGCGCAAAACAGTGCGATGCGCAAAACGGCGAGTGATAAACTGCCCAAACAGTGCAATGAGCAAACTAGCGCGAGTGATACCACGGCGCAACACCGTGCGATGCGAGAAAACGGCGCGAGTGATAAACTGCGCAAAACCGTGGCGATGCAGAAAACGGCACAGTGATAAACTGCGCAGAACAGTGCAATGCGCAAAACAGCGCGTGTGATAAACTGCGCAAAACAATGCGATGTGCAAAACATCACGAGTGATAAACTGTGCAAAACGGTGCGATGCGAAAAAGCACGCGAGTGCTAATCTGCGCAGAACCGTTCGATGTTCAAAACGGCGCGAAGTGAAACTGCGCAAAACCGTGCGACGCTCAAAACGGCGCGAGTGATAAACTGCGCAAAACCGTGCGACGCGAAAACGGCGCGAGTGTTAACTGCGCAAAATAGTCGATGCGCAAAACGGCGCGAGTGATAAACTGTGCAAAACAGTGCGATGAGCAAAATAGCGCGAGTTATAAACTGCGCAACACCGTTCGATGCGCAAAACGGCGCGAGTGATAAACTGCGCAAAACAGTGCGATGCGCAAAATGGCGCGAGTGATAAACTGCGCAAAATAGTCGATGCTAAAACGGTGCGAGTGATAAACTACGCGAAACAGTGCGATTCGAAAAACGACGCGAGTGATAAACTGCGCGAAACGGTGCGATTCGCAAAACAGCGGGAGTGATAAACTGCGCAAAACAGTGTGATGCGCAAAACGGCGGGAGTGATAAACTGCGCAAAACAATGCAATGCGCAAAACGGCGCGAGTGATAAACTGCGCAAAATCATGGGATACGGAAAATGGCGCGAGTGATAAACTGCGCAAAACAGTGCGATGCGCAAAACGACGCGAGTGATAAACTCCGCAAAATCGTGCGATGCGCAAAAGGGCACGAGCGATAAACTGCGCAAAACAGTGCGATGCGCAAAACGACAGGAGTGATAAACTGCGCAAAACCGTGCGATGCGCAAAACGGCACGAGTAGTATAATCGCAAAACAGTGCGATGCGCAAAACCCGCGAGTGTTATACGGTGCAAAACGGTGCGATGCGCAAAATGGTGCGAGTGATAACTTGCGCAAAATCGGGCGATGCGCAAAACCGCGCGAGTGACAAATTGCGCAAAACAATGCGATGCGCCAAAAGGCGCGAGTGTTAAACTGCGCAAAACAGTGCGATGCTCAAAACGGCGGGAGTGATAAACTGCGCAAAATAGTGCGATGCGCAAAACAGCGCCAGTGTTAAACTGCGTAAAACAGTGCGATGCGCAAAAGCGCACGAGTGATAATCTGCAGAAAATAGTTCGATGCGCAAAACGGCGCAAGTGATAAACTGCGCAAAACGGCGCGATGCGCAAAACGACGCGAGTGATATTCTGCCAAAAACAGTCTGATGCGCAAAACGGCGCGAGTGATAAACTGGGTAAAACAGTGCAATGCGCAAAACGGCGCGAGTGATAAACTGCACAAAACAGTGCGATGCGCCAAAAGGTGAGAGTGTTAAACTGCGCAAAACAGTGCAATGCACAAAACGGTACGAGTGATAAACTGCTCAAAATAGTGCGATGAGCAAAATAGCGCGAGTTATAAACTGCGCAACACCGTGCGATGCGCAAAATGGCACGAGTGATAAACTGCGCGGAACAGTGCGATGCGCAAAACGGCACAATTGATAAACTGCGCGAAACAGTGCGATGCGCAAAACGGCGCGAGTGATAAACTGCGCAAAATAGTGCGATGCGCAAGACGGCGCGAGTGATAAACTGTGCAAAACTGTGCGTTACGCAACACGGCGCGAGTGATAAACTGCGCAAAACAGCTTGATGCGAAATGCGCGCGAGTGATAGTCTGTCGAAAACAGTGCGATGCGCAAAACGGCGTGAGTGATAATCTGCGCAGAATAGTGCCACGCGCAAAACAGGGCGACTGATAAACTGCGCAGAAGAGTGCCATGCTCAAAACAGCGCGAGTGATAAATGCGCAAAACAGTGCGATGCGCAAAACAGCGGGGGTGATAAACTGCGCAAAACAGTGCGATGCGCAAAACGACGCGAGGGATAAACTGCGCAAAACAGTGCAATGAGCAAAATAGCGCGAGTGATACACGGCGCAACACCGTGCGATGCAGAAAACGGCGCGAGTGATAAACTGCACAAAACCGTGCGATGCAGAAAACGGCGGGAGTGATAAACTGCGCAAAACAGTGCGATGCGCAAAACGGCGCGAGTGATAAACTGCGCAAAACAATGCGATGTGCAAAACGACACGAGTGATAAACTGTGCAAAACAGTGCGATGCGAAAAAGCGCGCGAGTGATAATCTGCGCAAAACCGTTCGATGCGCAAAACGGCGCGAGTGATAAACTGCGCAAAACCGTGCGATGCGCCAAACGGCGCGAGTGTTAAACTGCGCAAAACAGTGCGATGCGCAAAACGGCGCGAGTGATAAATTGCGCAAAACAGTGCGATGAGCAAAATAGCGCGAGTTATAAACTGCGCAACACCGTGCGATGCGCAAAACGGCGCGAGTGATAAACTGCGCGAAACAGTACGATGCGAAAAACGGCAGGAGTGACAAACTGCGAAAAACTGTGCGATGCGCAAAACGGCGGGAGTGATAAGGTGCGCAAAACAGTGCGATGCGCAAAACGGCGCGAGTGATAAACTGCGCAAAATCGTCTGATGCGCAAAATGGCGCGAGTGATAAACTGCGCAAAATAGTGCGATGAGCAAAACGACGCGAGTGATAAACTCTGCAAAATCGTGCGATGCGCAAAAGGGCACGAGTGATAAACTGCGCAAAATAGTGCGATGCGCAAAATGGCACGAGTCATAAACTGCGCAAAACAGTGCGATGCGCAAAACCGCGCGAGTGTTAAACTGTGCAAAACGGTGCGATGCGCAAAACGGCGCGAGTGATAACTTGCGGAAAACCATGCGATACGCAAAATCGCGCAAGTGATAAACTGTGCAAAACAGTGCGATGCGCCAAAAGGCGCGAGTGATAAACTGCGCAAAACAGTGCGATGCGCAACACGGCGGGAGTGATAAACTGCGCAAAATAGTGTGATGCGCAAAACAGCGCCAGTGTTAAACTGCGTAAAACAGTGCGATGCGCAAAAGCGCGAGAGTGATAATCTGTCGAAAATAGTCCGATGCGCAGAACGGCGCGAGTGATAAACTGCGCAAAACAGTGCGATGCGCAAAACGATGCCAGTGATATTCCGCCGAAAACAGTCCGATGCGCAAAACGGCGCGAGTGATAAATTGCGTAAAACAATGCGATGCGCAAAACGGCGCGAGTGATAAACTGCACAAAACAGTGCGATGCGCCAAAAGGTACGAGTGTTAAACTGCGCAAACAGTGCGATGCACAAAACGGTGCGAGTGATAAACTGCTCAAACAGTGCGATGAGCAAAATAGCGCGAGTTATAAACTGCGCAACACCGTGCGATGCGCAAAACGACGCGAGTGATAAACTACGCGAAACAGTGCGATGCACAAAACGGCGCGAACGATAAACTGCGCAAAACTGTGGGATGCGCTAGACGACGCGAGTGATAAACTGCGCAAAACAATGCGATGCGAAAAGTGCGCGAGTGAAAATCGGCCGAAAACAGTGCGATGTGCAAAATGGCGTGAGTGATAATCTGCGCAGAATAGTGCCACGCGCAAATCAGGGCGACTGATAAACTGCGCAAAAGAGTGCCAAGCGCAAAACAGCGCGAGTGATAAATGCGCAAAACAGTGCAATGCTTAAAACGGCGGGAGTGATAACTCCGCAAAACAGTGCGATGCGCCAAAAGGCGCGAGTGTTAAACTGCGCAAAACAGGCGATGCGCAAAACGGCGGGAGTGATAAACTGCGCAAAATAGTGCGATGCGGAAAACAGCGCCAGTGTTAAACTGCGTAAAACAGTGCGATGCGCAAAAGCGCGCGAGTGATAATATGCTGAAAATAGTCCGATGCGCAAAACGGCGCGAGTCATAAACTGTGCAAAACAGTGCGATGCGCGAAACGACGCGAGTGATATTCTGCCGAAAAACAATCCGATGCGCAAAATGGCGCGAGTGATAAACTGCGTAAAACAGTGCGATGCGTAAAACGCCGCGAGTGATAAACTGCACAAAACAGTGCGATGCGCCAAAAAGTGCGAGTGTTAAACTGCGCAAAACAGTGCGATGCACAAAACGGTGCGAGTAATAAACTGCTTAAAACAGTGCGATGAGCAAAATAGCGCGAGTTATAAACTGCGCAACACCGTGCGATGCGAAAATGGCGCGAGTGATAAACTGCGCGGAACAGTGCGATGCGCAAAACGGCGCGATTGATAAACTGCGTGAAACAGTGTGATGCGCAAAACGGCGCGAGTGATAAACTGCGCAAAACTGTGCGTTGCGCAAGACGGTGCGAGTGATAAACTTCGCAAAACAGTGCGATGCGAAAAGCGCGCGAGTGATAATCTGTCGAAAACAGTGCAATGCGCAAAATGGCGTGAGTGATGATCTGCGCAGAATAGTGCCACGCGCAAAACAGGGCGACTGATAAACTGCGCAAAAGAGGGCCATGCGCAAAACAGCGCGAGTGATAAATGCGCAAAACAGTGCGATGCGCAAAACGGCGGGAGTGATAAACTGCGCAAAACAGTGCGATGCGCAAAACGGCGCGAGTGATAAACTGCGCAAAACAGTGCAATGAGCAAAATAGCACGAGTGATACACGGCGCAACACTGTGCAATGCAGAAAACGACGCGAGTGATAAACTACGCAAAACAGTGCGATGCGCAAAATGGCGCGAGTGATAAATTGCGCAAAACCGTCCGATGTCCCAAACGGCGCGAGTGTTAAACTGCGCAAAACAGTGCGATGAGCAAAATAGCGCGAGTTATAAACTGCGCAACACCGTGCGATGCGCAAAACGCGAGTGATAAACTGCGCAAAACTGTGGGATGCGCAAGACGGCACGAGTGATAAACTGCGCAAAACTGTGCGTTGCGCAACACGGCGCGAGTGATAAACTGCGCAAAATAGTCCGATGCGCAAAACGGCGCGAGTGATAAACTGCGCGAAACAGTGCGATGCGCAAAACGGCGCGAGTGATAAACTGCGCGAAACGGTGCGATGCGCAAAATGGCGGGAGTGATAAACTGCGCCAAATTGTGCGATGCGCAAAACGGCGAGAGTGATAAACTGCGCAAAACAATGCGATGCGCGAAACGACGCGAGTGATAAATTGCGCAAAACCGTCCGATGTCCCAAACGGCGCGAGTGTTAAACTGCGCAAAACAATGCGATGAGCAAAATGGCGCGAGTTATAAACTGCGCAACACCGTGCGATGCGCAAAACGGCGCGAGTGATAAACTGCGCAAAACAGTGCGATGCGCAAAACGGCGGGAGTGATAAACTGCGCCAAATTCTGCGATGCGCAAAACGGCGGGAGTGATAAACTGCGCAAAACAATGCGATGCGCGAAACGGCGCGAGTGATAAATTGCCCTAACCTTGAAGTTGTTTTTACAAAAGAGGAATTGGAGTTTTGGATACCAGGTTGAAACCCAAATTCGAAGTTCAGAATTTCGGAATTTTGCTTGGTCCGCTCGAGCGTAGTAAAGCTCGCTCGAGCGGGAAAAACGGCCTTCCAGCAGTTTGGTGGATTTTACAGTCCGCTCGAGCGGCCAAAGTGGCGCTCGAGCGGGGAGGCTTAATTTCAGAAAATGAAATATGTTGTTTAGCTTTGCGTGTTTGACTCCTTAGAATATTTTCTGATGCTTTTAAGGTGATTATAAATTCGTATGAAGCGTAATGATTCCGGAAATGGTTTCTCAATAATGTGAGGGAAAAGAGAATTAATTTACAAGTTATGATTATGTGCAGGGTACACTCCGGAAGGAACTAACACACCATCCCAACACGGTGAGTAATAGTACGCTATATGTACATTTTTATCTTCTGATAATGACTATGGTATTAACGCTCTGTTCTTCGTAAGTGATTTCACCAGCATTATGTTAATAAGAAATCAGGGTGAATGTTGAGAAAGCTGCATACAGCGGTATGACTATGGAACTATTATGTTCTATCTATATTGTATATTATTCCTCTGTCATCTGTAAGCAATTGGTATCAATTCTGTTATTTACAAGACAACTATTTTGATAGATAAAAAGCATACTTTGTTGTCCGCAAATTAGTGGCATTAATTTATGATGAACAAGTGAAATGTGACAATGTACCTTTATCCGTTAATAGTTTTTAGTACGAACTGTATTTTCCTTATGTGAGAACTATGTTACATGAAGTTATGTGCTATACGAGAAACATTATGAAATTATGGAAACACTGAAAGAAATTGTGAAATCATATATGTTATGTATGAAACCTCGTGAATTATGGAACTCACCAAGGAAATTGTGATATTGTGAACTCATGTGGCCAAGGGCCATCTGTGTATTAAGTGATTATGAGGCCAATGGCCGATGTGTGAAATGTGATGATGAGGCCAATGGCCGATATGTGAAATGTGATTATGAGGCCAATGGCAGATATGTGAAACGTGATTATGAGGCCAAGGGCCAATATGTGGTATATGAATTTGTGAAACTATGTGGCCGAAGGCCATTTGTGAAGTATGAAGTCCCAAGTTATGAAATTATTAAATGATGCGGCCGAAGGCCATCTGTGAAGTATGAAGTGTGAATATTCTGGGCCGAGGGCCATGTTATGACAGTCTGTAACATTCCGTAATATTCCAGGTCGAGGGCTAAGTGTAACATTCTGGGTCATGGATCATTCTGTAGCATTGAATTAATTTACATACATTTGGTTGTAAGGTATGGTTTCAATTATCTGGGTACTATTAATATTCACTGAGCTTTGCTCACCCCTTACATTGTTTGTTTCTGTAGGTCGTCAAACTGGGAACCAGTCTTAACTCCTAAAGCTCGTTTCTTTTTGTCAACCCTTACAGTCAGGCACATAAGAAGACCCATCCTATCTTTGTAGACTTTTGTTAAGTTTTGGCTTGTATTCTAATTACCTGTTTTGGGTTGTCTGTAACTAATATTTTTGGTTGTACGCCTTAGGGCAAAGGTTGCATGTACGTAGTTGGTTAGTTCTGTATATGATGCTCTATTTTGATATGCATGATCCTGGCATGTTATAGTAGCTCAATGGAAGTTTGGATATTACTCATACGTATATTATGCTTCCGTTCAGGCCCTTATAATATACATTTATCTCAGGTTTATTATATGTTTCCGCATAAGTCATGCCCGAACTTTTAGGGGCAGGTTCGGGTCGTGACAGATAAACTGCTCAAAACAGTGCGATGAGCAAAATAGCGCGAGTTATAAACTGCGCAACACCGTGCGATGCGCAAAACGGCGCGAGTGATAAACAACGCGGAACAGCGCGATGCGCAAAACGGCGCGATTGATAAACTGCGCGAAAC
The DNA here is from genome assembly GCA_030407325.1 of Camellia japonica. Lineage (NCBI taxonomy): Eukaryota > Viridiplantae > Streptophyta > Magnoliopsida > Ericales > Theaceae > Camellia > Camellia japonica. The sequence continues at coordinate 2,249 of JAPPVO010005799.1, read as the reverse complement.
AGTGCGATGCGCAAAACGGCGCGAGTGATAAACTGCGCAAAACTGTGCGATGCGCAAGACGGTGCGAGTGATAAACTGCGCAAAATCGTGCAATGCACCAAAAGGCGCGAGTGTTAAACTGCGGAAAACAGTGCGATGCGCGAAACGGCGGGAGTGATAAACTGTGCAAAATAGTGTGATGCGCAAAATAGCGCCAGTGTTAAACTGCGTAAAACAGTGCGATGCGCAAAAGCGCGCGAGTGATAATCTGCCGAAAATAGTCTGATGCGCAAAACAGCGCGAGTGATAGACTGCGCAAAACAGTGCGATGCGCAAAACGACACGAGTGATATTTTGCCGAAAATAGTCCGATGCGCAAAACGGCGCGAGTGATAAACTGCGTAAAACAGTGCGATGCGCAAAACGGCACGAGTGATAAACAGCACAAAACAGTGCGATGTGCCAAAAGGTGCGAGTGTTAAACTGCGCAAAACAGTGCGATGCACAAAACGGTGCGAGTGATAACCTGCTCAACACAGTGCGATGAGCAAAATAGCGCGAGTTATAAACTGCGCAACACCGTACGATGCGCAAAACGGCGCGAGTGATAAACTGCGCGAAACAGTGCGATGCGCAAAACGGCGCGAGTGATAAACTGCGCGAAACAGTGCGATGCGCAAAACGGCGCGAGTGATAAACTGCGCAAAACTGTGCGATGCGCAAGACGGCGCGAGTGATAAACTGCGCAAAACTGTGCGTTGCGCAACACGGCGCGAGTGATAAACTGCGCAAAACAGTGCGATGCGAAAAGCGCGCGAGTGATAATCTGCCGAAAACAGTGCGATGCGCAAAACGGCGTGAGTGATAATCTGCGCAGAATAGTGCCACGCGCAAAACAGGGCGACTGATAAACTGCGCAAAAGAGTGCCATGCGCAAAACAGCGCGAGTGATAAATGCGCAAAACAGTGCGATGCGCAAAATGGCGGGAGTGATAAACTGCGCAAAACAGTGCGATGCGCAAAACGGCGCGAGTGATAAACTGCCCAAAACAGTGCAATGAGCAAACTAGCGCGAGTGATACACGGCGCAACACCGTGCGATGCAGAAAACGGCGCGAGTGATAAACTGCGCAAAACCGTGCGATGCAGAAAACGGCACAGTGATAAACTGCGCAGAACAGTGCAATGCGCAAAACAGCGCGTGTGATAAACTGCGCAAAACAATGCGATGTGCAAAACATCACGAGTGATAAACTGTGCAAAACGGTGCGATGCGAAAAAGCACGCGAGTGCTAATCTGCGCAGAACCGTTCGATGTTCAAAACGGCGCGAGTGAGAAACTGCGCAAAACCGTGCGACGCGCAAAACGGCGCGAGTGATAAACTGCGCAAAACCGTGCGACGCGCAAAACGGCGCGAGTGTTAAACTGCGCAAAATAGTGCGATGCGCAAAACGGCGCGAGTGATAAACTGTGCAAAACAGTGCGATGAGCAAAATAGCGCGAGTTATAAACTGCGCAACACCGTTCGATGCGCAAAACGGCGCGAGTGATAAACTGCGCAAAACAGTGCGATGCGCAAAATGGCGCGAGTGATAAACTGCGCAAAATAGTGCGATGCGTAAAACGGTGCGAGTGATAAACTACGCGAAACAGTGCGATTCGAAAAACGACGCGAGTGATAAACTGCGCGAAACGGTGCGATTCGCAAAACGGCAGGAGTGATAAACTGCGCAAAACAGTGTGATGCGCAAAACGGCGGGAGCGATAAACTGCGCAAAACAATGCAATGCGAAAAACGGCACGAGTGATAAACTGCGCAAAATCGTGGGATACGCAAAATGGCGCGAGTGATAAACTGCGCAAAACAGTGCGATGCGCAAAACGACGCGAGTGATAAACTCCGCAAAATCGTGCGATGCGCAAAAGGGCACGAGCGATAAACTGCGCAAAACAGTGCGATGCGCAAAACGGCAGGAGTGATAAACTGCGCAAAACCGTGCGATGCGCAAAACGGCACGAGTGATAAACAGCGCAAAACAGTGCGATGCGCAAAACCGCGCGAGTGTTATACGGTGCAAAACGGTGCGATGCGCAAAATGCTGCGAGTGATAACTTACGCAAAACCGGGCGATGCGCAAAACCGCGCGAGTGACAAATTGCGCAAAACAGTGCGATGCGCCAAAAGGCGCGAGTGTTAAACTGCGCAAAACAGTGCGATGCTCAAAACGGCGGGAGTGATAAACTGCGCAAAATAGTGCGATGCGCAAAA
>JAPPVO010005798.1:0-11109 GCA_030407325.1 Camellia japonica | reverse complement strand
CACTTTATCCATAACCTCATCTTTCCACAAAACTTGGGTACCCCTTGGAGACCTCCCCAAGATACAAACCCAAGGATTATAAACCCACACCAAGTTTGCCTACTAAAGTAATGTGGGACAAATTTTAACTCCATCCTTTATGGAAACTTCACCAAAACACCATTTTCAGGGAGCTCATTTTGGAGTCGATTTTCCATTCACCCGATAATTGTTTTGAGTAACCAAATATACGACGTGAATCGTTACGCAGCAAAGAACGCATTGCCACATAGACTCGCCAACTTTGGAGCATGAGTCCCACCTAAAAATTAGACTAAAGTTTAAGAAAAATCTTTTTTTTTTTTTTTTCCAAACCATTTCTTACAGTGTTTACTCCAAGTTAATTATTAAAAAATCACGTAAATAGGCGCAAAACAAGAGGTGTTATTCGAATTGTAATCTCCACAACAAATAGAATGAATTTAATTCACAATTTAAAGTTTAATGAACATGCTTATGTATTTTGTCAACATCAAATTAACATTGTTGTACATATTTTGTACAAAATATCAAATTAGGGTTATTTACATTAAGACTTTTTTAAATTATTAACGAATATTACTTTACTTCATCATCTATGAAAACGTATATTATGACCCTTTAACTCTAAAAATATATGATTTTCACACATCTATATTCCATCAACTATAAAAATATATCACTTTCTCCCTTACATATCCCCTATAACTCACCTCAAAAAGGGATATATTTATACTATTTTCATAGTTGCGAAAATTAATATATACAGAGTCATAAGAAAAATTCTAAAAATTCATCTTACTTTTCTCTTTGAAATTTCTTGCTAGAGGAGAGGGAGACGGCAATAGTTTCCCTACCTATTTGATCTCCGTCTCATCTCCATCTCTTCTCCTCAATACTCCTCTAATCTTCCTCCAGATTTGATCATTAATCCAGATCTAATATTTGTCTCACTAGTTTGACCATCACCATCTTACTTTCTCTACCATCGAGTCCAAAACTTTAAAATATTGTAACAGGACCGCGGGGGACCTCGCTACAGCTCGGACTCGATTTGTGTCACGGTTCTTAATCTTGAACCAAAGAGTCCAAATCCGGCAAATCGTTTTGAGAAAACAGATTTTTTGAAAGAAGTGCCAAACATGGACTGCTTTGCCAGATACAGAGTCGCCACCTAAATATTTTATTTTTGGAAAATTTAGGAAACCCTGACTCGGTGCCAAAGGCCACGTGTCCGTCATCACCAAAGTTGCCTCGGCTCGGGAACTTGGGTACGATTGGGGAAGGTCACTTCGTGAGCACCCCCGCTCGCCCGGTCAAAGACCGGCCTCTACTAACCATGATATCTTATTTTGAAAACATTGTGAGTTCTTATTCCGGTTATTAGCCTAGGTTACTATGTGATGCTCGCAGCAAATAAGTATAGACCGGGCCGCCTGAATTGGAACAAAACATTTCATGTTTGTTTGTTTGAAAATGGTTTGATGGTGCTACCCGCAGGTAGGCTAAGACGCGGATTTGCCACCCTCAGGTGGGCTTAGAAAACATGATTTTGCCACTATCTAGTGGGCTTAAAACAAACAGTCAACGCATTGTCCCAATTCAAGTAACTCAACCTCCACCCACAAGCATTCAAGGCAGTTATATCACATAAGCATATAGCCTCATGGCAAGCATGCTATCATGGCAACACTCACACGTATGCAAGGATGCTAAAGCATAAAACTTACCGAGTACTCCAAGCCAAAAACAGAAATTGATTAGAAATCATGCGTGATCCTAAGTATACAAAAATGCCTAATGCAACACATGCAATAATGCAACTATAGTAGGCTCGGTTATTCTGAACATGGCATATGAAATGCAACAGCTATCACGTATTCAATTTTGGAATTGAAATACAAATGCAGTTTGTATGATGCGCCGAGCCTGGTGCATGCAAGACAGATGAATGAATGCAAACATGCTGTCATACTGTATGCTAATTAAAATATGCCCTAGTCTAACCATCGTAAGCGGGTAAATAAAAGGGAAGAAAGACGTGGGGTTGGAAGACATACATCACACTCACCCACACTTATTACAATTATGCCCTCGCGCAGAGGGTCCGAATAAATAATACAGTCCGAAATGAAAGAATAATACAGTCCGAAATATACAGAAATTCCTAATTAATCAACAAATTAAACTAAGAAAGCTGTAAACTGGCATGCAAGCCAGGGGGTGCCTCGACTCTGATGAATGATGTATGCTGGGCTGCCTTACGCGGAAATCCACTGGGATGCCCAATTTAGCCTCTGTTTGCAATGTTTCCCGAAATGCGTGCCAGACTTTGAAAAGTTGCTGATTCTTCATTTTGCTGCAACAGAGAGCAGAAAAGGGGTATAGCAATGTATTTCACAAATATATGCATGCCTCGATCCTCGTGCCACCAATCACGCATCTCGATGCATGATGGCCGAGGAGTCGGATCGCACAACTCAATATAGGATGAATGCGGATGAATGCTACAGCAAAACCTAACTCCATCATGGGTAATCCAGAGTGTCGGTGACTGGGAATTGAGACCCGTTCCGTCATTCGGAGTACGGAACGTGCCTCGTTTCCCGTGGCCGGGCTAACTCCTATCCCGAACATGATGCAATATGCATGATATGCATGAAATGCAGCTAATATACAATCCTAGCATGCACAATGCTATGAAAATGAGATGCCTCGAAATGCGTGCCGAATGGGCACGCAAACCGAGGCGAGGGCCGTAAGGCATGAAATGGCATGAAAATGATATGTAATGAGATTAAAATGAGATGTCTCGAAGTGCGTGCCCACGGGCACGTAAACCGAGAAAATGGCATACGGAATGCAATGATGCTAAAATGGCATACAAAATGCAGAATGGACTTACACTAACATGAGAGAGCCTCAGCTACACTCACATAAGAGGCCGTCGGATAAAAAAAAGAGACGCCTCAAAATGCGTGCACACGGGCACGCAAACCGAGGCAATGACATAAAGCATGAAATGGCACTCCAAATGCGAATTGGACTTATACTAACATGAGAGGGCCTCAGCCACACTCACATAAGGGGCCGTAAGGCATGAAATGACATGAAAACGATATGCAAACATGCAAATGAATTTTGGCACTGAAATGTGGGGGAAAACAGCCCCGAAACATGGCCGAAGTGCACCCGAAGCATGAAATGATCCCGAAATGCAATATTAGGCGCCCGAAATGGCCTATAGCTATGCAATGCATGCATAATATGGACATGGAATGAAAATACAGTATCAAGGAAGCCCCAAGACAAGCATTTTTCAGTCATAAAAAGGGCTAAACAGCAAGCACACATAGGATTAAGCAAGGATGCAAAAATGGCCCCGCAAGAGGGGTATTGAAGCAAGTGATACATGCGATGCCCAAATGGAAAAGTACCCTTCTACAACACTGATGAGGGACTAAAAATATGAACATTTACAGTAGATGACATCCCCCAACTCAGTATGAAAACATGCTAAAAATGTCATGCAAGAACTAGGATATATAAGGCTATAACATGAGGTACCCCAAACATCCATCAAACCAGAAAAGACCCTCAATGAAATATGTCAATAAGATCAAAATATGGATATTTTCAGTACTGATGATGGCCGAAAACAAAATCTAGATAAGCCTAAAAAAGCATGCAAGAATGGGGGCCAAAGAGGGATATAAAGACAAGTATAACATGGAGACCCCCAACAAGGTTTATCCCTTCTACAATGTTGTAGAGGGACACAAAATAAGCTTACTCACAGTTCATGACATGCTCCAAAACAGACTACATGTAGGTCAAACAAATCATGCAAATTTACGGTAAATTGGAGGAATTGTGAAGCAAGTGCATGATAGAGAGGCCAAAAAGGGTTGAGCCCTTCTTCAATGTTGAAGAGGGGCTCAAAATAGGCCCACTTACAGTTTACATTATGCTCGAAAACAGATCACTCATAGGCCAAAGAAATCATGCAAGATTAAGGCATACCAAGGGGTATTGAAACAAGTGCAAGATAGTGATCTCAAATAGGGTTGAACCCTTCAACAAACATGTAAAATGGCTCAAAATAATGCCTCTTTCAGTTAGGGTCGGAGCTCAAAACAACAAGACAATAAGCTAGAAGAATGGTGCAAAAAAAGAGCTACAAAAGGGGGAAATGGCAACTTACCCTTGTAGACAAGTCTTGGCTGCCTTCTTGGACCAAATTTGCTGCCTCTTAGCTGCTGAAAATCAGCTCCAAGTGTTGGAATGGAGTGTGGGGGTCTTGTGCTAGGGGTTGATGTAGAAATGGTGCAAGAAAATGACTTTGGAGCTTGGAAATGGAGAGAAAATGGAAGGTGGAAGGTATGGAACTCTCCCAAAATGTGTCTAACAATGTCCAACCCCCATCCAAGAAGCCAAGCCTCTCCTTTATAGAGGAGAGGCATCAAAAATATCTCCAAGACCTCTCTAATCCTCCATACACGTGTATGGAGGATGGTCCAATTGGAAATCAGCTGGCACAGCTGGAATACACAGAGGGAGAGGAAAATGGTCGGCCAGCTCACAGGGGCAAAAAGGTCATTTCACAAAAGGGTGGCCGGCCAGCTAGTTTTCAGGAACTGCCGGGAAGAAGGCTGGCCGGTGGGTGCTAGGGAAGTCCAAATGTGGCCATTCAAGTGTCCAAATTGAAGCCCCGGAAGTTAGCTTTCCAACGATGGTGGCCTCATACTTTAATTCCTCTTGTGCAAAGAGTTACGCCCGTTTCGGTGAAGCCGCGCAGACTTTTCTCCTTCCCGGATCCACTTTCAAAGAGGTTTCAAAATGGACAAAAGAATTACTGGCCGGCCATGTGTTTTTAGGATCCTCTCATGTGTGTACAACACAAATATGTGGTTTGGCTCGAAGAAAATGGCCCTAGGGTGTTCAACATTAGCCCGGAAGTGAGAAAAAACGGGCGCCAGGGGGCGCCGGAGGAGCATAACTGGTTGCTGAGACAATTGCTGGCCTCCCACCCTCCAGTGATCTTCCTGGGGATAAAACAGAGGTACCTGCCAAAAATGAACAAAAACCGATGCAAAACGAATGCTCGGTGGCCAAAACACGCAGTTCGAAGTCCTGAAAACCGGCCGTTAAGCACCGAAAGTGGTGTTGGCCACGAAGTGGGTATCTAAGACCCCAGTGTCCCTCGTTATGATAAAACAGAGGTACCTGCCAAAAATGAACAAAAACCGATGCAAAACGAATGCTCGGGGGCCAAAACACGCAGTTCGAGGTCCCGAAAATCGGCCGTTAAGCACCGAAAGTGGTGTTTGGCCACGAAGTGGGTATCTAAGACCCCAGTGTCCCTCGTTAGGGAGTAAATGAGATGCATGCCAAGAACCGGAGGAATCGGAAATGGTTGGGTGGTCCCGAACCGAAGCACACGGCCTGACGGCTCCGAAAACCGGGGACCGGGCTCCGAAATGGGCAAAATGGCCTACGGCCACGAAATGTAGCCCACGGCCACTGAGAGACGGTCTACGGGACCTCTCCCTCCCCTCAGGAAAGAAAATAGAGAAAACCGAGTCTGGTTCGCAAACCGAGGCAAGGCACAGAAGAGAGTTCGGAAGTCCGGAGGCAGGGCGCACGGCCGCGACTCTGAGACTTCTGAATGAGCACAATATGCAACATCACCGAGCGCTCAATCGGTGACGTCTGAGTCTTAAGGCCGGTCAAAAATGGGGTGTCTACAAATATGGCTTTAGATCTTCTCAGTTTGAAAATTGATGTTAGATAACGCATTTGTTCCATGCTAGGCGACCACTTTAATTTTAATGTTCTAAATTAACCAGCAGATGTAGGGTCTCCAGATTCCAAGTTGAAAGAGCAATGGAGTTTTGAATGAGTACGGTGATGACTTAGGTCTGATATTTTTTTTCTTGTTTGGTTTTTATTTCTTAATTTGTTGATCTAATACTTATTTTTGTGTGGAAGTTTATTTGCCTCTATTGTGAGGGCATTTTCTCTTCTTCTATGGAGGCTTGAATCTTCATTTTATAGAAGTTGTTTGTCTATATTTGAAACTTTGTAATACCGCTATATTGGATTGATTCGTTTTTTTATTAATATTTTAATAAAGTTTTTCTTCCCGATTTAAATATTAAAAAAAATCATATATAAAATCATAAATAAAGGAAAAAAAATGATATTCATTATACTTAATGGAGTTTAAGTGTAATTCACTCTATCAAATTAATATCAATGATGGTAGGCCCATTAAGAAGAAAATAAATATTTTGATGTGAAGTGCGGAGCACCGGGCCATCTGTCTTAGATTGGAGGCATTTGTTTCTATAGAAATGGCTGACAATTGTTGAATTTACCCATGGGAAGGCAACCAACCAAGTCAAGCTTGGCGGCCACCAACCATGTCAAGGGTCAAGAATGGAGGCTGCCCAAGTCAAGAATGAAACCAACTCCCACCAACTCCCTCACCTATAAATGGAGGTTGAGAGGAGAGATCAAAATGTGAGTGAATGAGCAAATCGTGAACCAAAGAGTGCAAGAGATGTGAGGCGGAGAGACCGTCTCTCTCGTGTGAGCGAGGGAGACGAGAGAGTGACTAGGTGAGGAGAGTGTGAGCTCCTCCTCTATTGTAATCTTTCTGTAATCTCCCCATTGGTATAGTGATAACCGGTTACTCTCCCGTGGACGTAGGCTTTAATGCCGAACCACGTTAAATATTGTGTCTCCTTCTGTGTGGGTGTGTTTTTCTGCTTGCTATGATTTCTATAAGGTCTTGGGCGGGATCTCAAATCCCAACAAGTGGTATCAGAGCCTCGTCGGTGGCGTTTCGGAACAAAAACAGTGTGATTTTCGAAACTGCCCAGAAATCAAGTTGCTCGAAATCAGGTTTTGAGCATACCAGGAGCAAGGGCTCGAGAAGAGGAGTCCAACCATGTAAAGCAGACACCCAGAGGAGTCTCCACGCGCCTCACGCGCCTACTGAAGATAGCGCGTGAGACCCAGTCGCTGCACGCGCCGCCACGCGCCGTGTAGGCAACCGGCGCGTAGGCCCAGTCTCGGACATGCGCCACACGCACGGCAGAGGAGGAAGACGAGACGCGTGGCGCCCAGTCAGCGACACGTCGCCGCCGTGTCAGAAGCCACGTCAGCAGAGTGGCCACGTGGCCGCCGCGTCAGCAGTCCACGACAGTAGCCACGTGGCAGACCACGTCACGCCACGACAGCAGAGATTGCAACGTGGCTGACACGTCAAAGTACAGTCATCTGCCACGTCAGCATCCAGAGGGCAGGATCCAGTGCGACGCGGCAATGGTGCAGCCGCAGGAGGGAAGGATCCAGTGCTTCGCGGCTATGGTGCAGCCGCGGATCTGAGGCGTACAAAATGTTTTGGCTAGATCTAAGCCATTCGGCGTCCGTTTTTAGTGATCCAATAGTGCTTTCCGACTATTTGGAGTATTCCGGACACATCCGTACGGTCATATTTTGGAGACAGAGTTTTTGTAAAAAGAAGGCAAATTGAAGTGATGGACGGCATCAGGTGCAGTTGACGGAATATTCTATTGGTACACGAAATATTTCCTGAACTTCTGAAAATTGCAATTTGGCCCAGAATTTTTCAGAAAATTGTGGTGTGGCCCAACTTTTGGGGAAATTTTTCAGTGAGGTCCCCGGAAGTGCAGCGAAGGTTGGTCCTAGCTAAACGGACCGCTCCGGACGCAACCACGAGGTCAGAATAGTGAAATTCTGAACAGTTTTGAAAGATTGTCAAAACATGGGAGTTTGCCATCTTCAATACTCGAAGAAAGGTTGCCGGATATTGTGGAACGCTGCGGATTCACTGAAGAGGTTAGAATGGGCAGATTCTGACCAGATTGGACAACCAGATACAGATTGAGATAGATCATTGAAGACCAGAGGAGATCAAGCTTGATCAAATGGCATGTCAAGGGAGATCAGGATTGGTCAGGGGCGATCAGAGGATTGCAGACATGATTATCTCAAGATCAACAATGTCCAGGAAAGTTCTGTCAAAAAGACACTGTCTAAGGAGACTGGTTCTTAAGTGGGACCGGTTGTGACCCCACCAGTCTTTCCTGGGAACTTTCCTGCTTGTTGATGTCATCGGAGGATCTGGTTCAATCAGAAGAAAAAACCATTCATCGACGGATAGATGATTTGGCAACAAGTACAGGCTCAAGGAAATGCTGTGGCTGTTGGAGCTACTGTATACGAGTAGGTACTGATGGTATGTGGACGTGTAGAACAATAGTTGCAGAGGAGCATACTAAGCGCAGGAGCACAAATGCAGACGTGCAGCAGTGCAAGGGTACGCTAGAGTGTCGTATAGAGGCGCGAGAAGAGTATGTAGCAGCGAGTTGTTGAAAGTTCACAGTAACTTCCAGACAGAGAAATTAAGACAGATAAAACGCAAGAGTGCGTGCCAAGGAGTGGAAAGTCTTTTTCTCTAGGGTGGTTTCTTTATGTTTGTGGCAGTGAACGCATCTCTTAATGAAACAAAGTAGTTGCGGATCTCTCAGGCGAGCTCGAGCGCATGAGGAGAGATGGAGCCACGATAAGCACTCAAGAGCCATGGGTGCGAGCACTATGCACGGAGTTGCATAGTGGTAACTTGTACAGACCGGTGGAAGTTGTCTTGGCAGAAGGGCTAACTGTCAAACATCAGTACGACGTACAAGTGAGATAGAACCAAACATCAGGGATTGCAGCACAGACAACGGGCGTATGAGATTGCTGGGAAGTTGTTCTGAAGTGCAGAAAGCAAAGGCTGGTTGTTCAAGAAATAAGCTCCGAGCAAGGAAAATTGAGGATGTTGATGTGTCAAACTCTGAAGTTTTCTAGTTGCTCCCGTGTTCACTATGCAAGGAATTGCATAGCTGACGATGCTTTGACAGATGAAGCTACTGTCAATCATCAATCTACTGGACAGCAAATCAAGGATTGCAAAGGCACAGACAACAAGCGTATGTGAAACGCTAGGAGGTTGTTCAGAAGTGCAGAGGGCAAAGGCTGATAGTTCAGAGGAAAAAACTCCGAGCAAAGAAGACCGAGGATGTTGATGAACAACGAGTTTTCTATTGCTCAAATGACTTGTCCTGCAAGATAAGGCATGACAGTCAAGGGCATCCGAGCAGGGGGTGCAGAACATCCAATCAGGGGGTGTCAAAATATCTTGGTTACACAAATTCAAGCATAGCGTCTTAGTGAAGGCATCCGAGACAGAAGCATGGAAGAGATCTGTAGGAGATAGGAGCAGAGACTCTCTCCAAATCAGAGAGTGGTGTGAGTTGAGTTGAGGATGTAGGATTCCCTCCTCCTCTTGTATCTCTGGTGTATTATCTCTAGCTTTCAGGGGATACAGCGTCTCAGTGAGGAGATGCAGACTATTTTGAATTTAGGCGTGACATGATTAGCAGTAGTGTGTGTTGTGGATCACCTTATATGGGTGAAGGGGGTGATTTGTTGAATTCACCCATGGGAAGGCAACCAACCATCATCCATGGGAAGGCAACCAACCAAGTCAAGCTTGGCGGCCACCAACCATGTCAAGGGTCAAGAATGGAGGCTGCCCAAGTCAAGAATGAAACCAACTCCCACCTACTCCTCACCTATAAATGGAGGTTGAGAGGAGAGATCAAAATGTGAGTGAGTGAGCAAACCGTGAACCAAAGAGTGCGAGAGATGTGAGGCGGAGAGACCGTCTCTCTCGGTGTGAGCGAGGGAGACGGGAGAGTGACTGAGTGAGGAGAGTGTGAGCTCCTCCTCTATTGTAATCTTTCTGTAATCTCCCCATTGGTATAGTGATAACCGGTTACTCTTCCGTGGACGTAGGTTTTAATGCCGAACCACGTTAAATATTGTGTCTCCTTCTGTGTGGATGTGTTTTTCTGCTTGCTATGATTTATATAAGGTCTTGGGCGGGATCTCAGATCCCAACAACAATCACCTTTTGATTTCGTCCCTTCGAATAGTTATCACCTTTTGATTTCATCCCTTCGAATAGTTTGACAGCAATGGATGATGATGACTTCTTCTTTTCTTTTTGTCTTTTTTACTTTTATAATTTAAGCTCAAATCTCTATATTATGATTTATCTTTCTAAATTTATTTTTTTTAATTATAAATTAGTTGATAAAAACAAATATAAAAAGAATATTTTTAAATTTTTAAAAATTATTTCTATCCCAAAAGAAAAGAAAAAAAAATCAAATAAAAATATTAAGTTCTTTTAAATTTTGGATAAATTACACTGGCTTTCTTAAAAAAAATACAATGTCTCTTGGTTTTAACATAATTCAATTTGATTATTTTAATATTTTAATTCACATAAATCTTAATCTCATTTTTATTTGTAATTCATTAGTACCAAAATAAATAAATAATTTTATCTTCTATTTTACGTTGAAATATGTTTTTTAAATTTGTTTATCTCTATATTAGTTTTAATCTCTTTAGAGAGTGTTTGGTTTATAAATTTGGATAAGAATTTTGAAATGGAAAGAGAAAATGTGTGTGAAAACTATATAATAGATCATGAGAGTTTTTGAACCTTCAACATATTTTTGTCCTATTATGACATTTGGACGGCTCAAATCTGTTCAAATTACAAAATAATATCTGAGATGTTTTTTAATTTTTTTAAGTTATGTTTTATGTTTTATATTTTTTTTTTTTAAAAAGTTTGAAATTAATTTTTAACCTATTTTCTAAAATAAGTTTAAATTATTTTAATGCTACATTTTTATATCCTATGATGTGGCACAATATTTGTTGGATATCTGTTATTTTAAGAACAAATTATAAACCTACTCTTTTAAATTTGTTTAAAATATAATTATTTTTTGTAATTTTAAAAGATATATTTGCCTCTTGAAATTTATAATTTCATATCAAATGAAATGACTCTTTTTATTAATAAATTATCTAGCAATGCTACGTGCATAGAATTTTGGCTTGCCCGAATTTGTGGATGCCAATCATCTGGCCGGTCATCCGACCGGTCGCCTAACTAGTCATTCGATAATAAGGGTGAGAGTTGCGATAGACAAG
>JAPPVO010005797.1:0-21380 GCA_030407325.1 Camellia japonica | reverse complement strand
ATTCAAGTCGAACCCCGGAAGTTCAGCTTTTCCGAGCCATCCAAAGAAGAGATCCAAGATGTGAGATTTTCTGCGAGAAATGCCTCCATTTTTGTGCAAAGCAGTGATGAAATGAAAGAGTTCCAAAGTTGGAGCTTTATAGGGGGATAAAACACTATTCGAGGACAAGTGTCAAAATTCTGAGAGTTGCAGGAAAGGTGGCCGGCCGGCCATCTATTCTAGCAGGCCGGCCATCTTTGTTTCAAAAAGTGGCCGGCCGGCCACCCTTCAGTCCCCAGATGCAAAATGTGGCCGGCTATGCATTGGCCCTGTTTTGCCCTCCAGAAGGAAGTTTGAGGCATTTCTATGCATCGGGGATGTCGAAGGCCTCCATTTCTCTCAGTTTCGGATGCGTTCCATCATCCAGATCGTCCGTCCGAGGTACGCTTTGTTGTATTTTGCTTATCGAGTTGTTGCTTTATTTATCGAGTTGTAAGTTTTGTCGAGCTGTCGCATCTTGTGTTTTGAGTTGTTACTCTTCGTTTACGCAATTTTGTTAAGTCTTATTTATCAAGTCGTTGGCATTGTTGTACTTTGCTTATCGAGTTGTAAACTTGCTAAGATTCTGTTATTTCTTAGTGAGTCGAGTTGTTTGATTTGTTGCGTCGGTTCATTACCTGACCCGGTAAAAAACAAGGCACATTCCCATTCAATTCCATTTTTGTGCAAAATGATGCGATGCGATGCTAAGAGTTTCAAATACAAACACCTTTTCAAAAGCTGTTTCATTCCATCATGTTTTGCAACAAAATAAAGGTACAAGTTTTACAGAAAATAAAACTGCCTAATAATGTGCAAAGTGCTACAAACTACTAGCAAAAAGTAAAGTAAAGCAGGAAATAACATCAATATCCTCGGGAGCGGGAATGAGGAGGCCCCCTCCTCTTCTGCGGGACAACCTCTGCACCATCATCACCATCCGGGTCGGAGCTGTCATCCTCAGGATCCCCCTCAGCCTCGCCTCCACTCCCGGAACCAAGGCCGGAGCCCCCCTCCTCAGCAGATGTCTCTGACTCACGATCTGCGACCTCCTCCTCCTCCTCATCAGGCTCTGCCTCTATAACATGTGCCCTACGTCTGCGAGACGACCCCGCTCCTCGAGCTCCTCGGAAAGGCCTGGATGGCCCTACTTCCTGAGAAGGCCTGGACGGCCCAGCTCCTCGAAAGGGCTCATATGGCCCAGCGCCTCGACCTCTCTGAGAAGGCCCGGGTGGCCCGGCCCGCGGCGGTGCATATACAGGAGGCATCTGAAAGTGAAGAGTTCAATATATCATGTCAAATATGAAAAGCAGATACAAGTACAATATGTGAGTGGGGTGTGTGTCAGATGTGCTCTACACAGCCTATCAATACAGCAGAATGTTCAAAACCGGCATGTCATCAGAAATATGCTAAATACAGGAAAGATGGACAGTACCTGCACGCCCATAATGGCCAGCTGTGCCTCCTCCGTAGGATCATGCCCTCGAATGTGGCCAGCATCCCAAGCATCTCATCCATGTACTCAACTGGAGGCTACAGACACAAATGCAAAACTATCAGTAAAGGAATGAATGTCCAAATATTCGACTGATAAATCAAAGCTGTAAAACATACCGGTGGTGAATCAGGGTCTCTGACATGTCTGTGGTCAGGAAGAGGAGGCTCTAGCGAGACCTGGTAAGGAGCCCCGAATCGCCAACTCGTCAACTCGGTCGGCATGTCTGGCCACCCAGGATGACGAAGAGTCGGAGGGATCGGGGGAATCGACCCACCCCCACCTCGAGACGTACCAGCCCTGCTGGAGGAGGGGATATCCGTAGCACGAGCCCGGCTCGAAGATGGTACATCGGCAGGCCTCAGTGGCGGAGCACGCACTCCCGTCAAGGGAGGCATCAGATATGTGTGACGATAAGTGGCGTATTCCCCGTCCGTGAGATGTAGCAAAGCATCAGTGCCCTGCATAGCACTAATGACCTCCTGGGTAGAGAGTCTATCAGCAGTCCGCATAGTGGCTGGAGGTGCGGCAGGAGGGTCTTGAGAAACGTACCCCCATACCTGACGCAAAAAACGTTCCCCCAGGAACCATGCCCTACCAACCGGCCCCTCGAGCAGGATCCTGTACTGGGAAGTGCCCGATCCTCCAACATACTGAAATCGGAGACCATCGCCCAAGACTGCCCAGGGTTGCCACGTAATCTGCGGATAACCAGTGCATAAATCAATCAAAAATCGAGAATACACAGGGCAAATCAAAGATGAAAACGGAAGAGAACTGAGAGTTCTGAAATACTTCTGTCGTCCGAACAGTGTCAAAATACTGTCGCAGGTAGAAGAGAGTCTCTCGAGGTCTTGGTCGGTGCTGGCCCTCGAATACCAATGAGAACGGGGTCGTAAGAGGCCCTGCCACCTCCATCTCCGGGGCTAACGTCAGAAAATATACGTAGACCCATAGCTGAGAAAAGCAGTGCGGAATGTAAATACAAAGTGCTGAGGGCAAAATACAGAATGTGAAGTGCGCCGTGTGTGCAATGAACAAGTAATGAGGAGCAGAAATGTAAATCAAGAGGACAGAACGTACCTCCCAGGCTCTCCAATAGCCGCCGAGTAAGTCTCCCCACCCGCGAGAGGCCGCGCTCATATAGCAATAGAGGGTAGCCAGGCCGGCGCCACCCCAGTCGTACCGACTGACCTGTGATAGGTCCACTAGGGCACTCAAAAGATACAACCCGACAGTGTTCCCCCTATCAGCAAACAGAGTGGTACCAAAGAGGAACATAAGGAAACCGCGGGTGTACTGCTCAACCTCCTCAGGAGACTCGGGCTCCATCTCCGGCCTCCGAAAATGGGAAGAGAACCAGGTGTACCGGACTCTCCCAGAAGCTCTGTCCACAGGCGGGCGGGCCCCCAACAGATGTACCCAAGCGGCTTCCCATTCGCCCATATCCTCGTCATAAGGAATGGGCCAACCTCCTATGTCCAGACCAGTAAGCACGGCGAAATCTAGCGGGGTCATGGTCAAATCCCCGGTGGCGGAAAAATGGAAGGAATTGGTGGTGTCCCACCATCTCTCCACCAAAGCGGCTCACAGTGTCCTACTGGCAGGACAATGTGATAACCCCATGCAGAATGCTCCGAACCCTGCTAAATCAACCAAATCCCGGACAGCCTCCGGGAGCTCGGTATACCACTCTCTCGCAGCAGTGGAGCCGTATCCTCGAACGGTACGAGAGCCAACCTGCATTCAGAATGAACGCATGTGTCAGAATCAGAATGAATGAGCCGTGTGCAAATGAAATGAATAAGCTGCGTGCAAATGAAATGAATGAGCCGTCTGCAAACGCAAGTAAATGAACTGTGTGTTCAGAAAATCAAAATATGGGCTGCGTGTTCATCTCAGTGGTCTGGACTGTGTGTTCAGAAAATCAGTGTTTTGGGCTGCGTGTTCAAATCTTAACTAGTGGGCTGCGTGTTTGCTTTATGTCTGGGCTGTGTGTTCAGAAAATCAGTGTTCTTGAACTGTGTGTTCAGAAAATCAAAATATGGGCTGCGTGTTCATCTCAGTGGTCTGGACTGTGTGTTCAGAAAATCAGAGTTTGGGACTGCGTGTTCTACTCTCAATCAGTGTGGGCTATGTGTTCACCATCAACTTGGACTGTGTGTTCAGAAAATCAAAATATGGGCTGCGTGTTCATCTCAGTGGTCTGGACTGTGTGTTCAGAAAATCAGAGTTTGGGACTGCGTGTTCTACTCTCAATCAGTGTGGGCTGTGTGTTCACCATCAACTTGGACTGTGTGTTCAGAAAATCAAAATATGGGCTGCGTGTTCATCTCAGTGGTCTGGACTATGTGTTTAGAAAATCAGAGTTTGGGACTGCGTGTTCTACTCTCAATCAGTGTGGGCTGTGTGTTCACCATCAACTTGGACTGTGTGTTCAGAAAATCAAAATATGGGCTGCGTGTTCATCTCAGTGGTCTGGACTGTGTGTTCAGAAAATCAGAGTTTGGGACTGCGTGTTCTACTCTCAATCAGTGTGGGCTGTGTGTTCACCATCAACTTGGACTGTGTGTTCAGAAAAATCAGAGTTTGGGACTGCGTGTTCTACTATCAATCAGTGTGGGCTGTGTGTTCACCATCAACTTGGAATGTGTGTTCAGAAAAATTAGAGTTTGGGATTGCGTGTTCTACTCTTAATCAGTGTGTGCCGTGTGTTCACCATTAACTTGGACTATGTGTTCTACTCTTAGTCAATGTGTGCTGTGTGTTCACCTTCAAATTCGGGCTGTGTGTTCGACAAATCAGTGTTTGAGCCGTGTGTTCAATTCTTAACTAATGTGTACCGTGCGTTCACAATCAATCAATGAGCCTAGTGTTCAGAAATTCAAGTGTTTAAACCACATGTTCAGGATGCAAGCAAAGTACTATGTCATAAGCTAAACTGTGTGTTCAAGCATGGCAAAGGTATGAAATGCACGAAAAATACAGAAAATGAAGTAAAATACCTCTCGTGCCTCGTAAGAAAGGTGATGCTCCGGCTCTCGTAGAAGTAGATCTCCGGGTGCCCGATCATTAAAGTCAGTAAAATGACGAAAAATGGCCCGTGGAAGAATGTGCACCGACGGGGCGTATCTCTCGGGAATAAAGGGGCGGACCCTCGGGGGCAGCGTCATGATATCGAAATCATCCCGTCCGGCACCTGGGACCTCCACCATGAGGGAAATTACCCGCCATTTCGAAAAATCTGCAAAAGGAGCAAAAATGAGCAAAAATGAGCCAAAATTGGAAAAAGTCAACAAAAGTCAACTCTCGGGAAATGAAAAAGTCAACAAAAGTCAACTCCCAAGAAAATCTTCCAAATATTGAGACAAACTTACCTCAAGTGGTGAAAATGAGAAAAGAAGCCCCAAAATCAAATTTAATCGGTCCAAAGTGCTTAAAATCGAATGTTTTTGCGAAAACAACTTGCGTGGGGGGTTGAAACACACGTATAAAGTGCAGATCTGAAGGAAAAAATGGTTTGGGAGGCAAGAGGAGAAGATTTCGCAGCTATGGGTGTGAGCTTAAAGTGAATGGATGAGAGAATATAAAGAAAATGAGGCGAAAAGACCAAACTGCCCACTGTTTTGGGCAGGTGGCCGGCCGGCCACCTTTTCTGGCTGGCTGGCCATTTGCTTTTTGGAAACTGGCCGGTGGCCTCCCTTTAGGCAACCAGCTGGCCGGCCATGTCCCCCATATGCTCACCTAGCTCTCTGCAAATTTTGAGGAAGATTGGAGTTCCCGGGACCTGAAAAAGTTCAAGAAAAGTGTACTTTCTAGCACGAAATTGCTCCGCCGGAACTTCAGCTGCAATTTCTGACATGTGTCTCATTATTACTCATAAAAATCAGAGTATATCCTTTTTAAGCATGTTGTAACCTCTCCGGGAGGTGAACCAGAGGCCGCAGTCGAGTCGCCTTCTCTGAAATGCGCGTTTCCTTGCTCGTTGTTTCGCAACAAACGGGCATCCTGATTTATGCTCGTTTTACATTGTTGTGCACATAACTTGCATTCTCGTGAGCATTTTGCATTGTCATGCATATTTTCTTGGTGTACCATACCTCTGTGCTTGAGCATGCGTTGTCACGCACGTCCCTTTCTCGTATTGCGATGCATTCACTCGCCGACACTGCGTGTGTCAAACTTTCGGAATCACAGGAATCGCATTGAATATATGTTGTTAGCATATTGTTCTTGTTGAATTTCTTTCTTTTGCAGGCACGATATTGTATGTACGGTTCATTTGAGGCTGGTGCGACCAGACGAATCGCGCAGGTATCGTATCTTCTCCGTGTGAGACGCGACGAGAATTGAATAATTCTCCGCATTCCTAACTGCATGAAATGTAGTTGTTGCTTTGCATTCTTGCTTAAAACTGTTGCATCTATTTGCGAATACTTGCTTCATTACAGCTTGCTGCACTTGCATAATCATTAAGTTACATCTGGCTCCGTGCATATCGCTTTGCATTTTGCCCCCTTCGCCTGCGGGCACGCCTGCGGGCACATATCTCTGTTCATCTTGTATGATTGTCTAAGTCTTCGGCCTTGTCAAAAATGGGTCGTCTCTAGGCTTTGACATTCACTCCCGTCACTTGTGACTTTCGAGTTCTGTCAAAGAGGGGCAACTGTAGACACCTCATTTTTGACCGACCTTAAGACTCAGACGTCACCGATTGAGCGCTCGGTGATGTTGCATATTGTGCTCGTTCAGAAGTCTCAGAGTCACGGCCGTGAGCCTTGCCTCCGGACTTCCGAACCCTCTTCTGTACCTTGTCTCGGTTTGCGAACCAGACTCGGTTTTCTCTGTTTCTTTTCCTGAAGGGAGGGAGAGTTCCCGTAGACCATCTCTCAGTGGCCGTGGGCTACATTTCGTGGCCGTAGGCCATTTTGCCCATTTCGGAGCCCGGTTCCCGGTTTTCGGAGCCGTCAGGCCGTGTGCCTCGGTTCGGGACTGCCTAACCATCTCCAATTCCTCCGGTTTTTGGCATACATCTTATTTACTCCCTTTTGAGGGACACTGAGGTCTGAGAGACCCACTTCGTGGCCAGATGCCACTTTCGGTGCTTAACGGCCTATTTTCGGGACCCCGAACTGCGTGTTTTGGCCCCCGAGCATTCGTTTTGCATCGGCTTTCGTTCATTTTGGCAGGTACCTCTGTTTTATCACAGGAAGGTCACTGAAGGGTGGGAGGCCAGCAATTGTCTCAGCAACCAGTTATGTTCCTCCGGCGCCCTCCGACGCTCGTTTTTCTCACTTCCGAGCCAATGTTGACCACCCTAGGAGCATTTTCTTCAAGCCCAAACCACATATTTGTGTTGTACACACATGGGAGGACCCTAAAAGTCTATGACCGGCCAGTAACTCAACTTGAACCTTTTGAACCCCTCCTAAAAGTGGCCTATTCTTTTCTCCTGTTTACAGTTTCCAATTTTGAACCACAGGGTTGTGTTGAGGAGACCTGGGAGGACACCAATATCTGGTGGCCGGCCAGAAATTGTTTTGGACCATTTTGCCCCTTGGCCGGCCGGCCATAGGGGGTGGCCGGCCGGCCACCTGCAACAAAAACAATAGGCCGGCCATGATCCTTGGGAGGTGTGCCTTGCAGCTGTATAGCTTTTTCCCCCAAAATATCTGATTTCGGGGGACTTTTTGTAGGAGAGGGAACTTAATCCCATAACCCTACACACTTTCCCTCCATTGCTCCTCCATCCTTGCATACACACAGCAGCTCTAGCTCTCCCTCAAGGGTTGAAAAACTTGGTTTGAGCATATAGATACATATTTCTCCATTTCTCTCTCATTTTCTCAAGTTTTGGCTCCATTTCTTCACTACCACCAAGCACCACCACCACCACCACTCCATTTCCAGCAGCTTGGGGGGATTTCCAGCAGCTAGGAAGCAACATTCCTTGGTCCAAGAGGTAGAAAAGAAGTGGTCTTCAAGGGTAAGTGTCAATCTCCCTCTTTTGTAGCACTTTTTTGCACCATTGCTTAGGCCTATTTTCTTGCTGTTTTGGGCTCCGACCCTAACTGAAAGGGGCATTCTTTTGAGCCATTCTTCATGTTTGTTTAAGGGCTCAACCCTGTTTGAGCCCCCCATTTGGTACTTGCTTCAATACCTCTTTGTATGCCATTATTTTGCATGGTATTTCTAGCCTATGTGTGATCTGTTTTTGAGCATGATATAAACTGTAAATTGGCTTATTTTGAGCCCCTCTACAACATTGTAGAAGGGCTCAACACTGTTGGGGGCCTCCATGCTGTACTTACCATTATACCCCTCTTTGGCCCCCATTTTTGCATGCTTTGTTGGCTTGTCTTGCTTCTATTTTTAGGCCATCATCAGAACTGAAAATGGCCATATTTTGACCTCCTTGGAATATCTCATTAAGGGTCTTTTGCTTTTTGGCGAATGCTTTGTATACCTCATGTTATAGCCTCTTGTTGGCCTTAATCTTGCATTGCATTTTTAGCATGTTTGCATACTGATTTGAGGTTTTTTATCTACTGTAAATGTTCATATTTTTAGCCCCTCTTCAGTGTTGTAGAAGGGTATTTTTCCATTTGGGCTTTGCATCTACCACTTGCTTCATGACCTCCCTTGCGGAGCCATTTTTGTATGCCATCTTAGCCCTACTTGTGATTGCTGTTTGGCCTTGTTTTGTACTGAAAAAATGTGAGTTTTGGGGCTGCCTTTCTTCTTATTTTTCATGTCATGTATCAATTATGCATGTATGGTATAGCTGTAGGCCATTTTATGCATTGAAATCCATGTTTCGGGATCATTTCATACATCGGGTATTATTTTGCCTCATTTCGGGGCTGTTTTGCCCCTCATTTCGCCACTGATTTTTGCATGTTTGCATATCATATTCCATGTCTTTGCTATGTCTCATTAGAGTGGCATTTCGGTGCCTGAGGGTCCGTTCTCGGTTTGCGTACCCGTGGGCACGCACTTCGAGGTATCTTGTTTTCATCTGATGGCCTCTTATGTGAGTGTGGCTGAGGCTCTCTCATGTTGGTATAAGCCCATTATTGCATTGCGTATGCCTTTTCACCCATAGCATTGTGTATGCCCGGTTGTATATTACCTCGTATAGCGTGTATGCCATTCCATGACATTGTGTATGTTAGGGTTGCATATTAGTTGCATTTCATGCATATCATGCATATCGCATTGTGTTCGGGATAGGAGTTAGCCCGGGCACGGGAAACGAGGTACGTTCCGTACTCCGAGTGACGGAACGTGTCTCAATTCCCAAGTCACCGACACTCCGGATTATCCATGATGGAGTTAGGTTTTGTTGTAGCATTCATATGCATTCATCCTATATTGAGTTGTGCAATTCGGCTCCTCAGCCATCATGCATCGATATGCGTGATTGATGGCCCGAGGATCGAGGCATGCATATATCTGTGAAAATACATTGCTATGCCCCTTTCCTGCTCTCTGTTGCAGCAAAATCAAGAATCAGCAAATTTTCGAGGCTTGGTGCGCTTTTCAAGGATCGGTGTAAACAGAGGCTAATCGGGGCATCGCCGTGGATTTCCGCGCAAAGCAGCCCAAACATGCATCATTCCATCATCTGGAGTAGAATCAAGGCAGTCCCTGGCTTGCATGCCAGCTTTATTTTTCTTAGTTAATTTGTTAATTAATTAGGAATTTGTACATATTTGGACTGTATTATTTGGACTGTATTATTCTTTCATTCAGGACTGTATATTTATTCGGACCCTCCGCGCGAGGGCATAATTGTAATAAGTGTGGGTGAGTGTGATGTATGTCTTCCAACCCCACGTCTTTCTTCCCTTTTATTTACCTGCTTATGATGGTTAGATTAGGGCATATTTCAATTAGCATACAGTACGACAGCATGTTTGCATCATTCATCTGTTTTGCACGCACCGGGCTCGGCGCATCATACAAACTGCATTTGTATTTCAATTCCAAGTTGAATACATGTTAGCTGTAGCATTCCATATACCATGTTTAGAATAGCCGAGCCTACTATAGTTTGCATTTTTGCATGTGTTGCATTAGGCATTTCTGTATATTTAGGATCATGCATAGATTTCTAATGAAGCTTCTATTTTGGCTTGGAGTACCCGGTGAGTTTTATGCTTTAGCATCCTTGCATGCGTGTGAGTGTTGTCATGAATAGCATGCTTACCATGAGGCTATATGCTTATGTGATATAACTGCCTGAATGCTTGTGGGTGGAGGTTGAGTTACCTGAATTGGGACAATTCATCAAATGTTTGTTTTAAGCCCACTAGATAGTGGCAAAACCATGTTTTTCTAAGCCCACCTGAGGGTGGCAAAATCTGCATTTTAAGCCTACCTGCGGGTAGCAAACCATCTTTCAAAAAAAAACATGAAGTGTTCTGTTCCAATTCAGGTGATCCAGTCTATACTTGTATGCTGTGCGCATCACATAGTAAATCTAGGCAAATAAGCGGAATAAGAACACACAATGTTTTCAAAAATAGATATCATGGTTAGTAGAGGGCGGGGGTGCTCACGAAGTGACCTTCCCCAATCGTACCCAAGTTCTCGAGCCGAGGCAACTTTGGTGATGACGGACACGTGGCCTTTGGCACCGAGTCAGGGTTTCCTAAATTTCCCAAAAATAAAATATTTAGGTGGCGACTCTGTATCTGGCAAAACAGTCCATGTTTGGCACTTCTTTCAAAAAATCTGTTTTCAAAATCGATTTGCCGGATTTGGACTCTTTGGTTCAAGATTAAGAACCGTGTCATTTGAGTCCTTCGAACTGTAGTAGACCCGGAAGCGAACCAGAACCCGGGGGGGGGGGGACTCGCACTCCCTTTCCCCGGGATGCGTTCGGGGACGTCTACACATGCGTGTGAGTGACTACCATGAATAGTATGCTTACCATAAGGCTAACTACTTATGTGATGTAACTGCCTGAATGCCTGTGGGTGAAGGTTGGGTTATTTGGATTGGAACAAATCATCGACTGTGAGTTTTAAGCCCACCAGATAGTGGCAAAACCATCTTTTCTAAGCCCACCCGAGGGTGGCAAAATCTGCATTTTAAGCCTACTTGCGGGTAGCAAACCATCTTTCAAAAACAAGCGTGAAATGTTTTGTTCCAATTCAGGCAACCCAGTCTATACTTGTATGCTGTGCGCATCACATAGTAAATCTAGGCTAATAACCGGAATAAGAGCGCACAATGTTTTCAAACTAGATATCATGGTTAGTAGAGGCCGATCTTTGATCGGGCGAGCGGGGGTGCTCACGAAGTGACCTTCCCCAATCGTACCCAAGTTCCTGAGCCGAGGCAACTTTGGTGATGACGGACACGTGGCCTTAGGCAACGAGTCAGGGTTTCCTAAATTTCTCAAAATAAAATATTTAGGTGGCGACTCTGTATCTGGCAAAGCAGTCCATGTTTGGCACTTCTTTCAAAAATCTGTTTTCTCAAAACGATTTGCCGGATTTGGACTCTTTGGTTCAAGATTAAGAACCATGACAACAAATCGAGTCCGAGCTGTAGCGAGGTCCCCCCGCGGGCCTGTCTACAGTTTCTGGCAACTCTACTGGGGATTTAGAGAACTTGACTCGAACTCATGATATCTGGTTTTGACTACACTTGTGTGTTTCTTTGCATTGCATTTGCATTGGTGCGCCTAGGACACCGTGTTTGCCATCTGCTATTCCTGAACGGTTTGCCGGAGGCTTGTCTTGTCAAGGCATGACCATAAGGCTGACCGGTTGTGGGCTCTGCCAGTATGGGAATACAAACCCCGGTTTTACCGGGGCACCCTTTTTGACCATTCGACCTAGTGCATATCGAAATCCGTAGTGACCATTCCAAACTAGGACAGGTTGCTTACTCGATATAGGTTGTTTGAAATCGCTGCGTGCGTAGTGAAACCCTAGCTCCTGACAAAATAGGACAGGGAAACCCTACCCCAACATAGGGGTGTTTTGGCTCTCACTTATCTGTTATGTGCTTTAGAGTGCGTCTCTACAGGAATGCATGTATCAATTCGCGAGTTTGGACATCAGGCCTGCGGGCACCAGTTCAGTATTTTGGGATTTAGTTTACCTGAGGGTATCAGTTTACCGACGGAATTTCGGGCAGATTCTGTAGAGGCACAATCATTCAGCTCTGCTCATATGGGTTATCGTGAAATCAGGCTGAGGTGCTGTCTGTTTTCTCTTTTGCTAAGTAGTCTTGGAACCATAGCTTCAGAAGGGTCTGATATCCCCTGGATACTCTGGACTTGTGTTGTTATGTGATCGGGGGATGAACCAGCTGCAGGTGGCACTCGATTAACTCAGACTTGGGAATGACACGCACTGCCCTGAGCATTTGGCCAATGCTACATTCTGACTTGGGTATTGAGTCAGTCTTGTTGTTTTGTTTTGAGTCTGTCCTTTTGTTTTGAGTCAGTCTTTTCGTACTGAGTCAGTAGGGTCTGTCTTGTTGTATCGAGTCAGTCCTGTTGTACAAAGGTCGGGTGATTCCGGGGGGTGTTACCTCGGGCGTCACCATTTTGTTTCGCGTTTGCCTTTTCGTTTTGTCTTGAGTTTGTTTCTGCCGTGGAGCCAGTTACACCATCAGATTCTGAATGAAACAACAGTGGTTTTTCACGCTTTTGTGCTTGCTTCTGCCTTGTGCCAGTTGTGCCAGAGAGTTTGAACAAAACGACAATACTTTTTGCCTACTTTTCTGTGCCTCGAACTCATTGCATTGACCTAAGTTTTTCAAAACCTTTTGAACACTGCGGTGAAAACGAAGAGGAAGGAATTCCTCGGGTTTTGCAAAAATTTGATCAACTGAGAGAAAGAGAGGCGTGCTAAACCCTTAATGAATGAAATCATGCTTGTTAATGTGAGTACTGGGAAGGATCCTGGCTTGATCCAGATTGGTTCTACACTGTCTTTAGTGCGAGCGACTGGTCGCTTCCTTAAAAGATTTCAAAAAATGTTTTTGCGCGATCCTGCGAAGACCTGTCTGGAATCGCTCTTGAGATTGTGCAGCCTAGGATCGCTCTCAGCCTCGAGACTCGACCCCCCTTTGCTTTCAAACCTTGAACTTGCATTCAGAATATTCAACGGTCGACCACAATGTAAGGCCTGTGTGGCCAGATTTGAAGCAGCCCTCGAACAAGAGGCACCAAAGTCAGATCAAGAAGGTCAGACCTCATCAGAAGAAGCTTGCAAAGCTAGAACAGCAGTACCCTTCGAACTAGGGGCAAAAATGTCAGATGTGCTCGAAGAGCCGAAGATGAATCCTTCTGCAAGTCAATACAGTAGTCATTTCGCTGGATACGGATGGCTTCGAGATCTTAAAACCATTCAACATGGACAAAGCTACACTTTTTACCCTTTGAGAGGCTCGCTGGGCCGAAAACCCGGAAGGGCGACCCAGACAAAAGTTTGAGCAAAGAAAAAAAAAAAAAAAAAAAAGAAGCAAAGAATGAAAAAAAGAGAAATGAAGAAAAAGAAAAAAAAAAGGGAAAAAAGAAGAAAAGAAATGAAAAGAATGAAAAGAATTGAAAAGAAAAGAAGAACACAGCTCGCAAGGTTGAAAACCTGCAACGGGCGGCTTGGCAAAAGTTAGAGCATAAAAGGAGAGGTTAAATACCCGAGTGTACCTTAACCCCGAACTACGTAAGGCTTGATTCCCATCTTTGGGATACGTAGGTAACTTCATTCTGAAGTCCAGCCGTAAAACACTTCAAATTTGATTGTGTCCATGCGATGGTTCTGGTCATCTTTGTCTTCTCTGTATCTGAGGATTTGGTTGTGTTCGTCACTCTGAGGACTGACTACAATGCGCTGCGGTGCCATTCAAATAAGGGGCAACTTTCTGTTGCCATTCGATGCGCCGCAGTGCCGTTCAAACAAGGGGCAACTTTCCGTTGCCATGCAGCTCTCTTCAAGCACGAGGCAGTTTTCCTTTGGATCTGAGGTTGTGCATCTCAAGGGTAGGTTTCGTGCTCGTTCAGCAGTGGCCGTTTGCGAAATAGTTTTTGAGAATTTTTACTGAGGTTGACTAATCTTCTCGAAAAGTATTCCATTTTTCAAAACTGGACCATTTCTTGGACCCAAAAAAGGAAAATTTTCAGTACTCATAGCCTGACTTGCATGATTTCAAATCAAAAATTGAACAAGCATGTTAATCAAACTCTTATGCTGATCAAAATTGTTTTAGTAAAAAAATCAAAACAAAAAATGGTCAAAATGATGAGCTAGGGGCACAGTTGAGTCAGGTGTCCTGTCTTTTCCCCATTACCACAATATTTTCTAGAAGGGCATCATACTTGCCGGAAAAGGGCACCACTGAAGCTAACCACAAAAGGGCCGAAAAGCTCTCACACCCTCCGAGCAACGAGGTGTCGAGCCAAGTGCGAAGCACGAACTGGAATGGATCAAGATATTCCACTCCCTCATCTGGACAGATCTGATCACGTCCAAACTCCCCAGCAGAGCATCGTCAACCGATGTCGGCTGCAGATTTGCTACACACCCAGTTGTAGTACAGCCCCTCTATGGGAGAAACTCACTAGCTGCGCGCAGAAGAAGAAGGATCTAGCAGAATGCTAGGGGCATGAGCCTGCAATTTCTTGTTTATCCATCAACCACCCAGGGGAGGGATGAAAAATGAGAGATTGAAGAATAGAGAGATGTGCGTTGAGAGAAAGAGTGAGAAAAGGGCTTTTTCAGAAAAACAGAGCCTGAGGGCCGAGTGATGTGAGAACCACAAATGAGAAAGGGTGGGAAACAATACCTGGAGAAATTGGCTCCTCATGCACCAAGTGGTCTCTCGCCTTGGTAACACAGCTGAGTGTTGAGTTTGTGCGTTTTTGTTTATCTCGATTCTTGTTTTGAGTCGTTTGAGTGTCAACAGATGTGTTTAGGTCATTCTACCTTGTTTTTCCTTTGTTGAGTTGTGTTTTGGTTGTTCTACCTTTGTTTTCCATTATTGAGTCATTTTGGCTGTGGTCAGTTGTAGGCTCAATACCCGGTTGAGAACTCTTTTCTCATTTCAATTTCAAAAATCGTTTTGTGCTCAGAGTGCCGTGTCATTCTCCACATTTGTGCAAAACAAGATTGGTTCATTCATAAAGCCGCAGCGTTCAACCCAGGTCATGTCAGAATAGTAAAACAAGGGCCTATCTGAAGCTATTTAGGTTCCGGACTGCAAAGCAAAAGAAAAGAGGGAAAATTTGGAGCATCTTAGCATGTTTCAATCTTAGCAAAATCCGAGACTGCATTCCAGGTGCACCTTCTCAGGCCTTGCCATTTCTCTGGAGTATGAGTGTGTCTCGACCCCAAGTGTAAGCCTGCTTCAAGTCAGAATGGCA
Organism: Camellia japonica; assembly: GCA_030407325.1. NCBI lineage: Eukaryota > Viridiplantae > Streptophyta > Magnoliopsida > Ericales > Theaceae > Camellia > Camellia japonica. The sequence continues at coordinate 6,477 of JAPPVO010005797.1, read as the reverse complement.
GTCCAAGCAGCACCAGAGGGTTTCACATGCAGATGTTATCTCTCGCCAATTTGAATAGGGTGTGCCCTTTTGAGCTGAGTATGTTGTGAAGTCCTCTAAGAAGCAAATCAGAGGCACCAGAGTACATATTTGATGCTCCTCTATTGCATAGAATGTGAGCTTTCATACACACTGTTGTTGCATGCGTGCCGCGCATCGTTATGATTCATGCATAGAATATGCTTGCTTTCAATATTGCATAGAATGTACTTCCATACTTGCATAGAAAGTGCTCGTATCTGTTGCATAGAAAATGCCCCCATACTTGCATAGAAGATGCGTTCAATCGCACTGTCTTGTGCATTTAGACTTTGTATCTCACTCGCACTGTCTTGTGCATTTCAGAACACTCGCGCTGTTTAGCGTATCGCACTGTCTTGTGCATTTCAAATCACTCGCACTGTTTTGTGCATTTCTAATCACTCGCGTTGTTTAAGCGTATCGCACTGTCTTGTGCATTTCAAATCACTCGCGCTGTTTAAGCGTATTGCACTGTCTTGTGCATTTCAAATCACTCGCGCTGTTTAGCGTATCGCACTGTTTTGAGCATTTCTAATCACTCGCGCTGTTTAGCGTATCGTACTGTTTTGTGCATTCCTAATCATTCGCGCTATTTTGCGCACCTCAATCGAACTGTTCTGTGCAGTTTATCACTCGCACTATTTTGCGCACCACAATCGCACTGTTTTGTGCAGTTTACATTCGCGCTATTTTGCGCATCGCACTGTTTTGTGCAGTTTATCACTCGCGTTATTTTGCGCACCACAATCGCACTGTTTTGTGCAGTTCACATTCGCGCTATTTTGCGCATCGCACTGTTTTGTGCAGTTTATCATTCGCGCTATTTTGCGCACCTCCATCGCACTATCTTGTGCATTGCATTCATCGCGTTATTTTGCGCACCTCAATCGCACTGTCCTGTGCTTTGCATATCACATCGCACTATCTTGTGCATTTCAAATCAATCGCGCTGTTTAGCGCATCGCACTATTTTGTGCATTGTATCATTTGCGCTATCTTGCGCGTCCCACATGCACTTGTTAGTGCATTACATTTCACTCGCGCTATTTTGCGCATCGCACTATTTTGTGCACCGTACTTGTTAGTGCATTGCATCGCGCAATCTTGTGCACCTTATCTGTATTGCACTGTTTTGTGCACCTTTAGCTCGCACTGTCTTGTGCACTCACCTGGTCTAGGAGACCTTAAATCCTCTAAAGGTGCAATTCCTTTGGTGTTTGTCGTGCCCGAACGACTTCCGGTGGTCTGGTATAGCCACCTGCCTGTGTTTGCGTTGAGTTCCTAGGAGACCAACTGAGACGGTGGAAACTAGAGTTCGAATGGCTCATGCCTAGAATGCAAAGGTTCGGGATTTCCGAGACTAAAGTCTGGTTTAAATACCCAGGGGTATATCCTCGGCTTGAAATCTGTATGGCAGCCCTATAGATTGAGATAGCATCTGTATGCGCCTCAATTCTGGATACTGATCCAACCTAGTCTGTCACCCTGTTGGAGAATAGGGAAAGCTGCAACCATAGTCAGGGAGAAAAGTAGCACCTGTGGTTCGACCAAGAAGAAGCGAGAGATCCCCAGCACCATGAGGCACGATATTGTAGGTACGGTTCATTTGAGGCTGGTGCGACCAGACGAACCGCGCAGGTATTGTATCTTCTCCGTGTGAGACGTGGTGAGAATTGAATAAATTCTCCACATTCTTAACTGCATGAAATGTAGTTGTTGCTTTGCATTCTTGCTTAAAACTGTTGCATCTATTGTGAATATGTGCTTCATTACAGCTTGTTGCATTTGCATGATCATTAAATCACCTTCGGCGTCTTGCATTGCCAGTTGCATTTTGCCCCCCTGCTTGCGGGCACGCCTGCGGGCACATCTCTGTTTATCTCACCTGTTTGTCTGAGTCTTCGGCCTTGTCAAAAATGGGTCGTCTCTGGGCTTTGACATTCACTCCCGTCATTCTTATGACTTTCGAGTTCTGTCAAAGAAGGGCAACTGTAGACACCCCATTTTTGACCGACCTTAAGACTCAGACGTCACCGATTGAGCGCTTGGTGATGTTGCATGTTGTGCTCGTTCTGAGGTTGCGGAGTCCTAGCTGCGAGCCTTGTCTCCGGACTTCCGGACTCTTTTGTGCTTTGCCTCGGTTTGTGAACTAGGCTCCGTTTTCTCTGTTTTCTCTTCCCGAAGGGAGGGAGAGGTCTCGTAGATCATCTCTCAGTGGCCGTAGGCTACGTTTCGTGGTCGTAGGCCATTTTTCTTGTTTGGAGCCCAGTTTCCGGTTTTTCGGAGCCGACGGCCGTGTGCCTCGGTTCGGGACCGCTTAACCACCTCCGTTTGCTCTGATTTTTGGCACATACCTTATTTTCTCCCTTTTGAGGGACACTGTGGTCCGAGAGACCGACTTCGTGATCGAACACCACTTCCGGTGCCTAACAGTCAGTTTTCGGGGCCCCGGGCTGCGCGTTTTGGCCCCCGAGCCTTGCTTGCAAGCATTTTTGGGCTCTGACCTAAACTGTAAATAGTCATATTTTGAGCTCCTTTTCATGTTTGATTAAGGACCTTTTGCTGTTTGAGGTCTCCTAATATCACTTGCCTCTTTAACTCTCTTTTAGGCCTATTTTTGCATAGTATTTTAGGCTTACTTGTGAGCTGTTTTGGACTTGGTCATAAACTACAAAATATCTTGTTTTGAGCTCCTCTTCAACTTTGTTGAAGGGCTCTCTTCGATTTGAGACCAGCAGCTACCACTTGCCTCTTTATCTCACTTTTTGGCCTTTTTTGGGGGAAATTTGAATTTCAATTTCCCCCCCCTTTTCCCCCACTCTTTTGCCTATATAAACACCCCCCAGCTCTGGTTTTAGGGGTTAGAAAATTTTGGTTTGGAGCTCTCACATTAAATCTCTCTCTCTCTCTCTCTACTCTAAGCCTTAAAAACCCCCTTGGTTCTTCACCAACTCATAGCCCCACCCTTCCATCCTCCATTCTAGTAGCTTGAGGTTGTTCTTCAGAGCCTAGGAGTGCTGCATTTTGGTCCAAAAGGCTGTCAAAGATTAGTCTTCAAGGGTAAGTCCTCTTCTCCCCTTTTTGACCCTTTTCTTGGTTCATATTCTAGCTCCTTGTGCTTACTTTTTTGAGCTCTGACCCTAACTGAAAATAGCATTTTTTTGAGCTCTGTTTCATGTTTGTTTTAGGGCCTCTCACTGTTTGAGGCTTCCTTGTGGCACTTGCTTCTTTACCTTTCTTTTATGCCATTTCCTTGCATAGTATTTTAGGCCTATGTATAAACTGTTTTGAGGCATGTTGTAAACTGTAAAGTGGCTTATTTTTAGCCCTTATTCAACATTGTTGAAGGGCTCCTCACTGTTTGAGTCTTCCATTTGCCACTTGCCTTTGTATCCCTCTTTTGGCCTTATTTTGCATGATTTGTTAGCCCTTTGTGCTTCTGTTTTTGGGCTCTGGTCCGAACTGTAAATAGCCTTATTTTGACCCCCTCTTCATGTTTCATTAGGGTCTTGTGCTGTTTGAGGCATCCTTTGTATACTTTGTGTTGAAGCCCTCTTTTTGGCCTTATCTTGCATAGTATTTTAGGCTTGCTTGTGCACTGTTTTGGGTTTGGTCACTAACAGTAAAATGCCATATTTTGAGCCCCTCATAAACTTTGTTGAAGGGCTCTCGGCCATTTGGGGCCAGCAGCTGCTACTTGCTTCATTATCTCAATTTTAGGGCCATTTTTGTATGCTAGCTTAGCCCCATTTGTGTTCACTGTTTGGCCTTGCTTAAAAATGTAAATATGCTTGTTTTGGGGCTTTCTTGATTCTGTCTTCACACTTCATATTTAAATAATGCATGCATTGCATAGCCATAGGTCATTCCATATACCTAATTTCGTGTTTCGAGATTCATTTCATGCATCGGGTGCCATTTTGCCATGCTTCGGGGCTATTTTGCATCACTTTTTGCTACTGAAATTTGCATGCTAGTATGTCATATTCCATGTCTTGCCATGTCTTGTTAGAGTGGCATTCCGTGCCTTAAGTTCGGTCCTCGGTTTGCGTGCACGCATCTCGAGTTGTCTCATTTTCATCTAATGGCCTCTTATGTGAGTGTGGCTGAGGTCCACTTGTGTTAGTGTAAGTCCATACCGCATTGTGTATGCCATTTCATTCTATAGCATTGTGTATGCTAGGTTGTATGTTAACGCATTGTGCATGCCATGTTACCTCGTGCATCGTGTATGCCATTTCATAGCATGTTGCATGTTAGGTTGTATCTTAGTTGCATTTCATGCATGTCATGCATATTGCATTGTGTTCGGGATAGGGGTTAGCCCGAGCACGGGAAACGAGGTACGTTTCGTACTCTGAGTGACGGAATGTGTCTCAATTCCCTAGTCACCAACACTCCGGATTATCCATGATGGAGTTAGGTTTTAGTTGAGTTTTCATGTGCATCCATTCCATATTGAGTTATGCAATTCGACTCCTCGGCCATCATGCATCGAGATGCGTGATTGGTGGCACGAGGATCGAGGCATGCATACATTTGTGAAAATACATTGCCATGCCCCTTTCCTGCTCTCTGTTGCAGCAAAATAAGAATCAGCAGCCTTCCGAAGCTTGGCACGCATTCCAAGAATAATCGCAAACAGATGCTAATTGGGGCATCGTAGTGGATTTCCGCGCAAAGGCAACCCGAGCATGCATCATTCACCATCTGGAGGAGAGTCAAGGCAGTCCCTAGCTTGCATGCTAGTTTATTGCTTTCCTTAGTTAATTTGTTAATTAATTAGGGTTTTGTATATATATTTGGACTGTATTATTTATTTGGACTGTACTATTCGGGAGTGTATATTATTCTTTCGAACCCTCTACGCGAGGGCAATGTTGTAATAAGTGTGTGTGCGTGTGATGTATGTCTTCCAACCCCCACGTCTTTCTCTCTTTTATTTACCAGCTTATGATGGTTAGATTAGGGCATGTTTCAATTAGCATACAGTATGATAGCATGTTTGCATTCATTCATTTGTTTTGCATGCACCGGGCTCGGCGCATCATACTAACTGCATCTGTATTTCAATTCCAACTTGAATACTTGATAGCTGTAGCATTCCATATGCCATGTTTAGAATAGCCGAGCCTGCTATAGTTACATTTTTGCATGTGTTGCATCAGGTATTTCCGTATAATTAGGATCATGCATGATTTCTAATCAGTTTCTGTTTTGGCTTGGAGTACTCGGTGAGTTTTATGCTTTAGCATCCTTGCATGCGTGTGAGTGACTGCCATGAATAGCATGCTTACCATGAGGCTAACTGCTTATGTGATATAACTACCTGAATGCCTGTGGGTGAAGGTTGGGTTATTTGGATTGGAACAAATCATCGACTGTGAGTTTTAAGCCCACTAGATAGTGGTAAAACCATCTTTTCTAAGCCCACCCGAGGGTGGCAAAATCTACATTTTAAGCCTACTTGCGGGTAGCAAACCATCTTTCAAAAACAAGCGTGAAATGTTTTGTTCCAATTCAGGCGACCCAGTCTATACTTGTATGCTGTGCGCATCACATAGTAAATCTAGGCTAATAACCGGAATAAGAGCGCACAATGTTTTCAAAACTAGATATCATGGTTAGTAGAGGCCGATCTTTGATCGGGCGAGCGGGGGTGCTCACGAAGTGACCTTCCCCAATCGTACCCAAGTTCTCGAGCCGAGGCAACTTTGGTGATGACGGACACGTGGCCTTAGGCAACGAGTCAGGGTTTCCTAAATTTCCCAAAATAAAATATTTAGGTGGCGACTCTGTATCTGGCAAAGCAGTCCATGTTTGGCACTTCTTTCAAAAATCTGTTTTCTCAAAACGATTTGCCGGATTTGGACTCTTTGGTTCAAGATTAAGAACCGTGACAACAAATCGAGTCCGAGCTGTAGCGAGGTCCCCCGCGGGCTTGTTACAGACGCCGCTCGAGCGCACAGAGAGGGGCTGGTCTAGGCTTAATTCATGGGTGCTCGTGCGGAGCCCGTGGGCGTACGAGCCATCCGGACTCGCTCAGGCAGTCCAAAAATGGCTAAAAAATGCAACCATTTTCATCTCATTCTCAAGCCCAAATTCATGTAAAAACACCTCAAAAACATGATATACAAGCGTGATACAAGTGTAATTCCATATTAAACATATCAATCTTCCATCATTAACAAATTCATGGACTGATCTCTTTCCCATATTCATACATAATCAAGTTCAAAATACATAATCCATGAATAATCTTCCAATAAATCTTGTTTTCATGAATCATCTAGGGTTTGTTTCATGAGTCAATCACAAGGGTGAACTTAAATCAAATGAAGATGGCGAGATTAGGGTTCAATTTCATGCCTTTAGCTCAAGCCACCATATAACTCAAAACCCTAGCTCAAATTCATA
>JAPPVO010005796.1:0-13491 GCA_030407325.1 Camellia japonica | reverse complement strand
CCTCTCCCTCTCCCTCAAGACCTAGAACCCTTGCCTCAAGCATATCTCTCTTGATCTCTCTCAAATCTTCAAGTTTTGGTTCCATTTCTTCTTCATCATCAAGCACCACCACCACTACTCCATTTCCAGCAGCAATGAGAGTTCTTAAGGGCTTAGAAACAACATTTCTCAAGCCAAGAAGCAAAGAAAGACTTGTCTACAAGGGTAAGCTTCCATTTACCTCTTTTGCACCCTTTTCTTGCCTCATTTCTTAAGCCTATTTTCTTATTGTTTTGAGCTCCGATCTTAACTGAAACTAGGTCTATTTTGAGCTATTCTTGATGTTTGTTCAAGGGCTCAACTCTGTTTGAGCCCTCCATCTTACACTTCTTTCAATATCCTCTTATATGCCATTATTTTGCATTGAATATTTGGCCTATGTGTGATCTGTTTCCGAGCACAATGTAAACTTTGAGTGGGCCTATTTTGAGCCCCTCTTCAACATTGAAGAATGGCTCAACCCTGTTTGGCCTCTCTATCATGCACTTGCTTCATAATCTCTCATATTTACCGTAAATTTGCATGATTTGTTTGACCTACATGTAGTTTGTTTTGGAGCATGTCATTAACTGTGAGTAAGCCTATTTTGTATCCCTCTATAACATTGTAGAAGGGATCAACCTTGTTGGGGGTCTCCATGTTATGCTTGCCTTTATATCCCTCTTTGGCCCCCATTTTTGCATGCCTTCTTAGGCCTATTTAGCTTCTGTTTTCGGCCATGAGCAGTACTGAAAATATCCATATTTTGGTCTTCTTGACACATTTCATTAAGGGTCCAAGGTTGTTTGATGAATGTATGGCATACCTCACGTTCTAGCCTTTGTTGGCTTCATTTTTGCATAGCATTTTTACCATGTTTGCATACTGATTTGAGGGATATCATCTACTGTAAATGTTCATATTTTTGGTCCTTCATCAGTGTTGTAGAAGGAAATTTTTCAGCTTGAGCATTGCATACATCACTTGTTTCAATACCCCTCTCTTGGCCCCCATTTTTGCATGCCATTGTTGTCTTATCTATGCTCATTATTTCGCCATGTTTTGTACTGAAAAAATGCTATTTTGGGGCTGTCTTGCTGCTGTTTTGCATGTCATGTTCCAATTGTGCATGCATTGCATAGCTATAGGCCATTTCGGGTGTTTAATATCGCATTTCGGGACCGTTCCGGGCATTTGGTGTCATTTCCCCACCTTTCGGGGCTGTTTTGCATCATTTGTGAGTGCTGAAATTCCATTTGCATGTTTGCGTATCATCTTCCATGCCATTTCATGCTTTAATCCATTGCCTCGGTTTGCACGCCCGTGGGCACGCATTTCGAGGCACTTCTTTTTTATCCGACGGCCTCTCATGTGAGTGTGGCTGAGGCCCTCTCATGTTAGTATAAGTCCATTTTGCATTTCGTATGTCATTTCATGCTTTAATCCATTGCCTCGGTTTGCGCGCCCGTGGGCACGCATTTCGAGGCACTTCTTTTTCATCTCACGGCCTCTCATGTGAGTGTGGCTGAGGTCCTCTCATGTTAGTGTAAGTCCATTCTGCATTCTGTATGTCATTTTAGCATCATTACATTCCGTAGGATCATTGCCTCGATTTGCGTGCCCGTGTGCACGCACTTCGAGGCATCTCATTTTTCATCTGTTGGCCTCTCATGTGAGTGTGGCCGAGGTCCTCTCATGTTAGTGTAAGCCCATATTGCATCGCATATCTCATTTTAATTCTGTTGCATTCCGTATGCCATTTTCTCGGTTTGCGTGCCCGTGGGCACGCACTTCGAGACATCTCATTTTAGTCTCATTGCATATCATTTCCATGTCATTTTGCATCCCGTATGTATTGCCTCGGTTTGCGCGCCCGTAGGCACGCATTTCGAGGCACTTCATTTTTATCCGACGGCCTCTTATGTGAGTGTGGCTGAGGGTCTCTCTCATGTTAGTGTAAGTCCAATTGCATTGTGTATGCCATATTATGCTTTAGGATCATTTCCTCGGTTTGCGTGCCCGTGGGCACACATTTCGAGGCATCTCATTTTCATAGCACTGTGCATGTTAGGATTGCATATTAGCTACATTTCATGCATATCATGCATATTGCATCGTGTTCGGGATAGGAGTTAGCCTGGGCACGGGAAACGAGGCACGTTTCACGGAACGGGTCTCAATTCCCCAGTCATCGACACTCCGGATTACCCATGATGGAGTTAGGTTTTGTTGTAGCATTCATACGCATTCATCCTATATTGAGTTGTACAATCCGATTTCTCGGCCATCATGCATCGGTATGCGTAATTGGTGGCACGAGGATCGAGACATGCATATATTTGTGAAATACATTGCTATGCCCTTTTCCTGCTCTCTGTTGCAGCAAAATGGAGAATCAGCAACTTTCCGGAGTCTGGCACGCATTTCGAAAAACACTGCAAACAGAGGCTAATCGGGGCATCGCCGTGGATTTCCGCGCAAGGCAGCCCAACATGCATCATTTTATTATCCGGAGTGGAGTCAAGGCACCCCCTGGCTTGCAAGCCAATTTTACAGCTTTCTTATTTAATTTGATAATTAATTAGGAATCTGTATTATTCGGACTGTATATTTATTCGGACCCTCTGCGCGAGGGCAATGCTGTAATAAGTGTGGGTGAGTGTGATGTATGTCTTCCAACCCCACGTCTTTCTCCCTTTTATTTACCTGCTTACGATGGTTAGATATAGGGCATATTTCAATTAGCATACAGTATGACAGCATGTTTGCATCATTCATCTGTTTTGCATGCATTGGGCTCGGCGCATCATACAAACTACATTTGTATTTCAATTCCAAATTGAATATTTACTAGCTGTTGCATTCCATATGCCATGTTTAGAATAGCCGAGCCTGCTATAGTTGCATTATTGCATGTGTTGCATTAGGCATTTCTGTATACTTAGGACCATGCATGGATTTCTAATCAATTCCTGTTTTGGCTTGGAGTACTCGGTGAGTTTTATGCTTTAGCATCCTTGCATGCGTGTGAGTGACTGCCATGAATAGCATGCTTACCATGAGGCTAACTGCTTATGTGATATAACTGCCTTGAATGCCTGTGGGTGGAGGTTGGGTTATTTGGATTGGAACAATTCATCAAATGTTTGTTTTAAAGCCCACTAGATAGTGGCAAAATCATGTTTTCTTAAGCCCACCCGAGGGTGGCAAATCCGCGTCTTAGCCTACTTGCGGGTAGCACCATCAAACCATTTTTCAAACAAACAAACATGAAATGTTTTGTTCCAATTCAGGCGACTCAGTCTATACTTGTTTGCTGCGAGCATCACATAGTAACCTAGGCTAATAACCGGAATAAGAACTCACAATGTTTTCAAAATCAGATATCACGGTTAGTAGAGGCCGGTCTTTGACCGGGCGAGCGGGGGTGCTCACGAAGTGACCTTCCCCAATCGTACCCAAGTTCCCGAGCCGAGGTAACTTTGGTGATGACAGACACGTGGCCTTCGGCACCGAGTCAGGGTTTTCTAAATTTCCCATTTAAAAAAAACATTTAGGTGGCGACTCTGTATCTGGCAAAGCAGTCCATGTTTGGCACTTCTTTCAAAAAATCAGTTTTCAAAAACGATTTGCCGGATTTGGACTCTTTGGTTCAAGATTAAGAACCGTGACATTTGAGTCCTTCGAACTGTAGTGACCCAATATCAAACCAGAACGGGGGGGATTCGCACTCCTTTCCCCGGGATGCGTTCGGGGACGTGTTACAGTTTCTGGCGACTCTGCTGGGGATTTAGAGAACTTGACTCGAACTCATGATATCTGGTTTTGATTACACTTGTGTGTTTCTTTGCATTGCATTTGCATTGGTGCGCCTAGGACACCGTGTTTGCCATATGCCATTCCCGAACGATTTGCCGGAGGCTTGTCTTGTCAAGTCATGACCATAAGGCTGATCGGCTCTGGGCTCTGACAGCATGGGAACACAAACCCCGGTTTTACCGGGGCACCCTTTTTGACCATTCGACCTAGTGCATATTCGGATCCATAGTGACCATTCCAAACTAGGACAGATTGCTTACCCGTTTATAGGTTGTTTGAAACCGCTGCGTGCGTAGTGAAACCCTAGCTCCTGACAAAATAGGACAGGGAAACCCTACCCCAACATAGGGGTGTTTGGCTCTCACTTGCTTGTTATGTGCTTTAGAGTGCGTCTCTATAGGAATGCATGTATCAGTTTGCAAGTTTGGGCATCAGGCCTGCGGGCACCAGTTCAGTATTTTGAGAATCAGTTTACCTGAGGGTAACAGTTTACAGGCAGAATTTTGGGGGCAGAATTCGGTAGAGGGCACAGTCATCCTACTATGCTCGTATCTGTTTTGGTGAAGTTAGGCTGAGATGCTGCATGTTTTCTCTTTTGCTAGGTAGTCCTGGAACCATAGCTTCAGAAGGCTTCGATATCCCCCGGGTACATTGGACTAGCGCGGATAGACTTTGTTAGGTCAGAAATTCAATTCAAGGGCAACCAGTGTTCTTTCGCTGAGGCAAGGCAAAGAAAGGCCAGTCAGGACTCACCGGTTCATCTGATCCGTCAGTCACCAGTCACATCACCTTTGTTCAGACTCAGCAGACCATGATGGCACAGGGTTCGGAAGAATTTGTGGCCGTCGTAGCAGCATTAAATCAGGGAACTGCCATGCAGGCTGAGACCAGTATTGAAATGCAGCGCCCATCTGGGGCATCTGCCTCACATCCAGCTTTGGGACCCCAGCCGAACTTTGACCCACTTCCGCCAGTTGAAGATTTGCAGTGTCCGAATCTTCGAGAAGGGTTAGCTCAAGCCCAAGTTTTCAGACCCCTGGTACAGCCTAATGAGAGGCTTTATCCCCTTGATGCTAATGACCTCGATCTGACCGCGGTGAAAATTGCGAACCTTGAGAAGCAATTCAAAAAGGCACAAGGCCTTAACTTCATTCCCGACATTGAGGATGGGCACACTGAGTCTGCCGTTCGGCTCCCAGATGTAGACGCGCCCCTGGGCCTCACTCTACAGTTCGGACTCCCTTTTGTGTTACGGTTCTCAATCTGAACCAAAGAGTCCAACTCTGGCAAATCGTTTAAGAAAACAGATTTTTGAAAAGAAGTGCCAAACATGGACTGCTTTGCCAGATACAGAGTCGCCACCTAAATATTTTTTTTTTTTAATGGGGGAATTTAGGAAACCCTGACTCGGTGCCGAAGGCCACGTGTCCGTCATAACCAAAGTTGTCTTGGCTCGGGAGCTTGGGTACGATCGGGGAAGGTCAGCTATGAGCACCCCCTTTCGCCCGGTCCGAGGACCGGCCTCTACTAACCGTGATATCTAATTTTGAAAACGTTATGTGTTCTTGTTCCAATTATTAGCCTAGAATTACTATGTTATGCGTACAGCAAACAAGTATAGACTAGATTGTCTAATTTGGAAATAGACATTGCATATCCGTTCGTTTTGAAAATGCTTTGGAATTTGCTACTCGCAAGTAGGCTAAAACACGGATTTCAACGAGTTTTTCCAACTCAAACAATCCAACCTCCACCCACAGGCATTCAAACAGTTTATCTCACATAAGCACTTAGCCGCATGGTAAGCATACTGTCATGGCAACATTCACACACATGTGGTATGCTAAAGCATAAATACTTACATCGTACTCCGTGCCAAAACAAGAAACTAGTTAGCAAGCATGCGTGTCCTAGTTCATGTTAAGTGGCTAATGCAACGCAGGCAAGGATGCAATTTAGAGTAGGCTCGGCCAACCCTAGAATGGCATGCGAAATGCTACAACTATCACGTATTCAAATTGGAATTGGAAATACGATGCAGTTTGTATGATGTACCGAGCCCGGTGCATGTAAACAAATGCATGGATGCACGCATGCATTGCATAAGGTATGCTAAAATAAACGTGCCCTAATCTACCATCGTAAGCAGGTAAAAAAAGGGAAGAAAGAAATGGGGATTGGGAGACATACACCCACTCACACACACTCACTTATTACAAGCACGCCCTCACTCGGAGGGACCGAATAATAATACAGTCCAAAAGAATAAATGAATAAATTATTACAAAATTCTAATTATTAAAATTAAATCAAATAAATAAAAGAAATGGGGCCTCAGCCCTGCCTCGGGATGCGCGAATGATGCATGCTCGATCCAACTTGCCCGGAAAGCCCCACACCGCACCACTGCTGCCTGTTTCTACTGCCCTGCCTCTCCAAAAATTACCAAAGTCCCAGAACACCTTCCTTGTGTGCTGCTAAATGCCACCGGCTGAAGGAAATACCGGCTGCTTGTGGTGACCACCGGCTGAAAAATAAGCTATCGGCCAGAAAAGAAGTGCCGGTCGGCACTCTTTGCTGCCGGTCGGCTATAAATTCCTGCAGGGGACAGTTTGACAGCGACAGCAGGCAGCAGTGCATGGTATTGGATTTTTGGGCATATCTATGCATGGCCAATGCTTCCTATCATGAATGGAACTCAAGGAAGCATGGCTCTTGGTTCTAGGGCCATCAATTGTGCACCTTGGTGCATGATAGCCTAAAGAACCAAGGTTGCACTTTGATGTAAAAATGCATGCAACACAACAATGATAACTAAGTCCCTATCATGCCAATATCAAGGGCCTTAGTGACATGGGAATTGAGGTGTGTTTCGTCACTTGGAGTACAAACACCCCTCATTTCCCACACTTGGTTTGACACCCCAAACCGAGTAATGAAATGCAACTCATGTAAACATGCAAAACATGCAAACATGCATTATGGAAATTAGGATGCTAGCACACTAAGTATCACACCACTAACACATTAATCATGCAAAATGCTAGAGTGTACAAGATGCTATCATCATGCCGATATGGACCAATCAAGCACAAGACCACCATGCTATAACATCTAATGGGGCAAACATGCAACAAGCATATAACAAACATGCAATGAGGGACTTAGCCACAATGGGGCAGCCCTCAAGCCTCCCCAAAACAATGGCAAAACATGCCCAAAATGGTGACCAAAATGCTATACAAATTATGCAAATTAATGAGCCTAAACTTAAGGCATCAAAGAGAGTATCTTTCCATCATTACCGGGCCACTCATGACATGAATTAGGCCACCAAAAACAGAGCATTAGCATGCAAAATGACACCCAAATCCCCTCACATGGCAGCCCCAAAATGCACCAAGTATGCAAGCATACACAATGCCAATTCCTAGACATACAAGAGCACACCCTTAAAGCATGAAATAGGCTACATATGCATACATACAAACATGATTTATGGACTGAAATAAGGTCACAAATGATGCCAAATCATGAGGGTGATCAATGTAGAACATACTAGGGGCCAAAATGCATGAGGCTTACAAGCCTAAAATACAAAACGACCATGTCAAGCACACTATACATGGCAAAATCAGTGGCTCACAGCCCTTATACATGGTAATATGATGCTAATACCCTCATGGAACCAAGCTAAAACATGCAAAGAACATGGCCTAGATGCATGGCATGCTTTTAGGCATAAGAGAGCATTTCAAAGCAAGTATGAGAGGCATGCTAGAGGCCACAAATCCGACCTTAGACAGAGATCAAATATGACCTAAAACACCCAAGAAAGTTCTGAAATGAAGCTAAATGCAAGCATGCACACATGCTATTATTTGAGCCCAAAAACAAAGGCAAGCAAGAGACAAAGGGGAGAGGGGTATCCCTCCCCTATATGAGACTTGAAAATACCTTCCTCACCACTAAAAACCCACTAGTTTTCAGTGGTGAGAAGACCAAACACACCAAGTAAACAAGGTCTCAAGAAAAGGCTCCAAAATGGCCAAAACAAGGCCTAAGAGGGTGAGACTCTACCCAAACCACAAAACAACCTTGATGAATGTTCTTAAGCAAGGAAAAACAAGTCTTTTTTATGTTAAACACAAATCGAAAAACACAAAGCAAGAGGGGTAGAAAGCTAGTGCAAGAATGGGGAAACTAAAGTAACAAGCTCACCCTTGAAGATCCTTTGAAGAACAGGTGGAGCAGCCCTCCTCTAATGATCAAAACCAGTCCAAAAACACCGCAAACAACCTTCCAAGTCCCTCAATCTCAAAATAAGGTGTAATAGTGTGTGTAATGGTGCAAAAGTAAGGTAAAAGTGCACTATTTGGCTACAAAACACACATAAGGATGAGGGAGAGTGAGATATAGAGAGAGAGAATGTATGAGCTCTGGTTTTTGATCTCTTCAAAATGGCTAACCCCTGAGCCAAGAAGACAAGGCCTCCTCTTATAGAGGAGGCAATCTTGTAAGCTTAGTCACTAAGCAAACAAGAGGCTCATCCCTCTATACACGTGTATGGAGGGGAAGAAAGTGGTAGACAGCTGCTTAAAAATATCTCAAAAAGCAACTGCACAGTAGTCGGCAGGGCAAAATGGTCATTTTGCCAAAATTTACTGCCGACCGGCACAAAAGAGTGCCGACCGGCACAATATAGTGCCGATGGCAAGAAAAATCAGCCGGTGGCCTCTAGATGGTGCCGGTGGTGTGTGGGGATACCTCAAAAGGCATTCCCTGCCCCTCTAAGGCACAACATAAGTGTTTGGTGCAAAACCAGACACAAAACAGTCAAGTCCGGGGATCCTGAGGCAAGGCGCGTTGCCGAGAACTCCGGGAACTCCAAACGAACACAAACATAGGTAATCACCGAGTGTTCAAGCGGTGACGTCCAAGTCTTGAGGACGGTCAAAAATGGGGTGTCTACAGTTGCCCCTCTTTGACAGAACTCGGAAGTCATAACAATGACGGGAGTGAATGTCAAAGCCCAGAGACGACCCATTTTTGACAAGGCCGAAGACTCGGACAAACATGCAAGACAAATAAGGTATGCGCCCGAAGGCAGGGGCAAAATGCAACCGGAAATGCAAGAAGTCGAGCATAATTTATGATCATGCAAAGGAAGCTGTAATGAAGCACACATGCGACAGTTATAAGCTAGCATACGCCAAACTACACTACAATGCGGAAAGGATGTAAGAGAATCATACAATTCTCTGTACGTCTCATACGGGGGATACAATACCTGTGCGGCTCGTCCGGTTTCACCGGCCTCAAATGAGCCGTACATACAATATCGTGCCTGCAAAGAAAGCAAACTTAACAGGTATGATACTGTTAGCAACATGCGTGACAATGCGATCGAAAGTGCGTGGCAATGTATGCAATATACTTAGCAAGATAGTGGGATTGAACACATGTGAGTAAAGCAATGCACACGTGCACGCAATGTGTATGAAAAGGAACTTGAACACATATGAGTAAAGCAATGCACACGTGCACGCAATGTGTATATAAAGGAATTTGAACACATATCAGTAAAGCAAGGCACGCATACCATGCAATGTGTATAAAAAGGAACTTGAACACATATCAGTAAAGCAAAGCACGTATACGATGCAATGTGTATAAAAGGGAACTTGAACACATATCAGTAAAGCAAAGCACGCATACATGCAATGTGTATAAAAGGGAACTTGAACACATGTGAGTAAAGCAAAGCACGCATACAATGCAATGTGTATAAAAAGGGAACTTGAACACATATCAGTAAAGCAAAGCACGCATACAATGCAATGTGTATAAAAGGGAACTTGAACACATATCAGTAAAGCAAAGCATGCATACAATGCAATGTGTATAAAAAGGGATTTGAACACATATCAGTAAAGCAAGGCACGCATACAATGCAATGTGTATAAAAAGGGATTTGAACACATATCAGTAAAGCAAGGCACGCATACCATGCAATGTGTATAAAAAGGAACTTGAACACATATCAGTAAAGCAAGGCACGCATACAATGCAATGTGTATAAAAGGGAACTTGAACACTGATCATGGTAAACATGATGCTGGAATGCAACGTACTGCAACACAGTATGATTGAAATGATTTGGAGGATTCACAAGATATAAAAGGATACGGGAAGGGACGTCCTTCGCATGTTCCGAGCATCGCTCACAAAAGTTATGGTACGAGGTCAACTCGAAGCTCCACTTATGTTCTGAAGGCGCAGTTTCTTGGATCGCCTTAAGTGATGAAGGTGCCAAATCGCATGACTGACCCGAACAAGGGCGCAAAAGGTACGATGACCGAAAAAAAAGGGGGGGGGGGTTACCGGTGTCAAACCCAGCACTCTGCTACCCTGCTATTCTTCTGCTTTACTTTCCTTTTTACTAGGAGTTTAAGCACATTGCACTGCCTCAGGCAGGTTTTATTTCTCGAAAGCGTGTGTTTTTCTTTTGCAAAATATATGATGGAAATGAAACAACTGTTTATTCAAAAGGTGTTACATTTGTATGTTCTATGCATCGCATCGCAAAGCATCACACAACAAGGTGACTGAAATCGAAACCGTGTTTTGAAAACCAAAGCATCGCATCGTAATAATCAGGTAGTAAACCAATTACAACTCGATAAGCAAAACAGGGTGACTCAGCAAACTTAGCCAAATGCGAGTACACCTCGATAAACAATACGAAGACTTAAAGAGAGTGAGATACAACTCGATAAGCAAATATGCAACAACTCGATAAGCAAATGGGCGCGCCCTCGTGAAAATTGATCACTGGAGGGCATCGGAAGTGGTGGGATTTTCCAAATTCCTGGCATAAACAGCTCAGAGGACAAGGGAGAGCACCACCGGCCCATCAGAAAGTCCACCGGCCGTGTGTAAAGGCCATCGGCCAAAAGGGTGATTCATCGGCCAATACAGATGGCCGGTCGGCACTAAAGTTGGCCGGTCGGCACTGGACTGTCAGCACCAGCAGAATGTTGACATCTGTCCTTCACTCAACCTTATCTTCTTCAAAAGGGTCTCAACTTCGTGGTTCTCTTCATTTCCCCACTGATTTGCTCCAAATGGAAGAATTTCTTGCCCAAAATCTCTCAACTTGGATTAACAACTTGGATGGCTCGGAAAAGCTGAATTTCCGAGCTTTTGGCATAAATGCACTATTCACTTTGCGCCGCACCCCGCTGCATTCTTCATTCCTCTATGCCGCGGCAAGGTTTTGGAATCCGGTGACACACGTCTTTAGCTTTAGCGGGCAAGAGGTGTGTCCCACTTTTGAAGATTTCCAAGCTCTAATGGAATCTGGGCGCAATGAGGAGATCATGCCCCAACTTCGTTTTGGCCATGCTCAAGCTTTGGGACAAATGTGTGGACTCTCAATGCCCGATGCTCGTTCTCTAATTTGCGACGGGACATTAGATGTTCCGAGCTTGGTTTGTCATTTTTCCGAGACTGGTGATCGCGGCGACCATCACTGGCAAGGTTTTCGGCGACACGCCCTTTGTTTATGCCTGCTATCTCATTTTCTG
Organism: Camellia japonica; assembly: GCA_030407325.1. Taxonomy (NCBI): domain Eukaryota; kingdom Viridiplantae; phylum Streptophyta; class Magnoliopsida; order Ericales; family Theaceae; genus Camellia; species Camellia japonica. The sequence goes on along the minus strand of JAPPVO010005796.1, from coordinate 2,065 downwards.
TTTATCTCTGGTTCCGGAGGGCCCAGTGTCCGGTTGATTGAAGTTGCCCAAGGTTTGAAGGAGGGCAAAAGCTGCATCGCCATGGTCCTGGCTGAGACATTGTTGGGCTTAGACGCCTTTTATCGTCGAGAGACGATCAGGTTAGCAGGGAGTCCACTATTACTGCAGGTAATGTTTCCTACCCCACCTCACATCTTATGTTTGCTCACATCACTCGGCCCTCAGGCTCGGTTTTTCTCACAAAAGCCCTTTTCTCACTTTTCCTCTCATCGGACTTCTCTCTATTCTTTATTCTCTCATTTTTCATCCCTCCCCAGGTGTGGTTAATGGATAAACTGAAGGTTGTGGACTCTTGCCCGGCATATTCAGCTCGTGGCTACTTCTTCAGGCAACGCCTAGTTGACGCCCTTGATGAGGGTTGGTGGTTTGAATGGATGTGCAGTTTGTCCGCAGACCGCATTGCTTGGCGGTGCCCTTGGCTCAATCTTCCAGTGATGAGTTACAGCATGACCCGTCAACCCGGGATCCAATTAATTGGCTTGACTCACTGTGTCTTCTACTTTCCATTCCGTATTCTGCGCCAGTTTGGTCATAATCAAACTTGTCCGCCGGAAGAGACAGAGTACCCGGTTTCATTCCCGATTCGAGGCGCACAGCTGGCCCGGTATGCCACAGCATGGAGGACAAGAGAACGCCTGGCCCCCGCTCCCGCTTTCAGTTGCACTTTGTCTGATGAGTGCTTGGATTGGCTTAATGAAGAGGCACAGGAGGGGCCCACTTTGGCATCAGAGGCTTCGACCAGCTCTGGGAGGGGGCGCAGGGACATTTGACTTGACCGTGCCCCGGATTTATTGCTTTATTAGTACTTTCAAGTTTTCTTTATGAATGTAATAAAAAGCAACTTCAATTGTATTCAAGAGCAAGAGAACTCTATTTGAAATCAATGAAATTGAAGGTTGTGGTACTGAAATTTTCCGTTTTGGTCCAGAAATGGTCTTGGTTGTAAAAAGACTTATTTGAACAAAGTCAACTTTTATTAAAACTTTCAAAACTATTTTCGATATGGATCAGAACTAGACACGCTTGGGATCTGTCACTGAGATGCACAACCCCGGATCCTAGTAACTAGGAAATTGCCCCTTGTTTGAACGGTACCGCGGCACTGTACAGCAACGGAAAGTTGCCCCTAGTCTGACTAGCACTGTACCGGAGATTGCGATAAATGTTGATGGGCAAAGATGACCAAGATGATCAAATGGACAAAGTTGATCGGGGAAAAGTTTGATGGCTGAACTTCGGGATGAAGCTGCCTACGTATCCCAATGATGGGAATCAAGCCTTACGTAGTTCAGGCTTGGGTTCACTCGAGTATTTTCACTCCTCCCTTTTGCGCTCTAACTTTTGCCAAGGCCGCCCTTGCGGGTTTTCAACCTTGCGAGCTCAGTTTTTATACTTTCCAATTTTTTGTGCTCTGAATTTGCCTAGGTCGCCCTTTCGGGTTTTCGGCCTGCGAGCCCCTCAGGGGTAATATTTCTTCAACTTGTCCACTTGATCGGTTGGGAGAACTCTAGGCCATCTAGGTCCATCAGAACCACAGCTCCACCTGACCAGATAGACTTGATGATGTAGGGACCAGTCCCAATTGGGTCTGAACTTGCCCCTTGGGTCATGGATGGGAGCTCGGTTGTCCTTGAGCCCAAATCTCCTTCCTTCAAATTCCTAGACTTAACTTTCTTGTTAAAAGCCCGGGCGATCCTGCGTTGATATCCTTGGACATGATACAGTGCTTTTAATCTCCTTTCATCGAAGAGCATGAGTTTCCTCAATCTGCTCTGCTGCCAATCTGCCTCGGCTATCTGACACTCAGCCAATACTCGTAGAGACGGAACCTCGATCTCTATAGGTAGAACGGCCTCCATCCCATATACCAAGGAAACGGAGTCGCCCCGGTAGAAGTTCTAATTGAAGTTCGGTAACCCCACAGAGCAAACGGCGGCAACTTATCTGGCCAGTCCGATAGGTTTCCACCATCTTCTGCAGTATGTGTTTGATGTTTTTGTTGCGG